>JAZBGX010000286.1:10861-29808 GCA_037414775.1 Zonitis immaculata
TTAAGGGTTGAATTATTGTGGCCTTGACTCTTGATTTTTAGATGGTAGATGGTACAACAAGGTACCGATGATGACCTTATTCAAAATATCAACAAAAATCGATAGATGCGGCAATTTAATGATAAAAATGTACAAGTTTTTTTTTTGTTTGTAAAATTCTAGGTGGTCGATATGCGTTGGGGTGTACGTGATGAAGCAACTGATGATCATATGACAACTGAATTATGTATGAAAGAAATCCAAAATTGTCAACGTTTATCGATGGGTCCGAATTTCGTTGTATTTTTGGGTCAAAAATATGGTTACCGTCCAATACCAACATATATTTTATCATCGGAATTACAATTGATAAGAGACGAATTGGTCAATACAGGTTACGATCCAATATTGATTGATACATGGTATAGAAAAGATAGTAATGCTGTACCACCTATATCTGTATTACAACCAATATCATCGATATTGATTAATTTCAATAATAAACGGATACCGAAACTACAAGCTGAAGATCAAGCCAAATGGTGGGATACATTAGCGAAATTCCAAAAATTATTCCGTAAAGCTTCTAGTTCATTATATCAACAAGGCAAAATGGACCATGATGCTATGCACAATTATTTCATGTCAGGTAAATAAATAAATCACAATTTTTATAATAGCAATCAAAAAAAAACAACAAACAAATGCGTTACAGTAACCGAAAGAGAAGTGATTAATGGAATTTTAAATGTTAGAAATACCAAAAACCATTGTCTAGCTTATATACGATATATAAATAATATAAATTTGCAAAATTTGAAGAAAGCATCTCTATTTGTTGATATAATCAATAGAAGTCTTGATACTGAATCAACAAAACTATTGGCAAATTTAAGAGATGAAAGGCTACCGAACAAAATCGAAACGACCAACATCCAAAAGTAAGTTATTACATCAAATTGATTTACACAAGGAGGGACATGAATCACAAATTGCTGCAATCTATACCTTCCCCATCTTATCATTATTGCAAGCTCTATCTAATCGAGCATTAGGCACACAAACAAATTTTCGGTTAGCTTGATATTATAAAACTTTATTTTTACAAACAAAAGTAAGTCTTACAGTTGGCAGTACTCCAACTTTTAGACTTGGAGCCTTAAGAGTTTTTAAAAAAAAACAAAACAGATATTGCTCAAGGTGAAAATCCTACAACTCATTCTTCAGTTGATAGGATCTCAAACTGTGGTTCGCGGAGCCCAAAGAGTCCGCGTAACCATTACTAGAGGTCCGCGATAAAATTGCTCATTAACTTATTAAGGCTCAGTTTTGAGCTTTTGACCGGAATAACTTGTCTTTTTCCAGATACACAGTAGAGTGGATAGGTCGTGAAGGTCTCGACACCGAAACCCATAGTGATTATCTAAAACATTTCATAACACATTTCTATAAAAATATAATCAAATTAGTTGATCGTGCAATGCGTAAAGAAGATTCCAGTGCACAAGGACAAATTGTTACCGAAATTCTACAACATTTACATGCTTGTAATAATTCAGTTAAAGTATTTTATGGTCGTGAAGATAGTCTGGAACATATACATCAATATATGTTGGATAATTCCGATAAGATTTTAGTATTATATGGTGAAGGTGGTTGTGGTAAAACATCACTATTAGCACGTAGTGCTAGTTTATCAACAAATAAAGAATGGTTTGTTGATTCGAAACCAATTAGTATTGTACGTTTCTTAGGTACAACACCCGATTCATCAGCATTAACACCAACATTAATATCAATATGTCAACAAATACATTATAATTTTATTATACCATTCGATGGTATACCAGATGATTTGGTACCATTAACGGCACATTTCAAATATTTATTAACATTAGCAACAAAAGAACAACCGTTATTATTATTTTTGGATTCTGTTGATCAATTAACAGGTACACAAGATAATAATCGAGTCTCTTGGTTACCCACACGTTTACCACCATTTTGTAAAGTAACTATACGATTTGAAATTATTGATACAAGTCCAATCAATTTCTAATTTCTAATTTCTATTCAAAGATAATTGTATCTTGTGCTTGTGAAGAGAGTAATCCTGATGTGTCGCGTGATTATCATGTTCTTCGTCGTATGATCGACAATGAAGAGAACTTTATCGAAGTTAGAGCTTTGGGTGAGGAGCTGGCGATGAAAGTCGTCAAGTAAGTATACTCTCTTAAGGCTCTGGTAAACACCACTTGGTATTCGTCAAATTTTGCTGTATTTATTTAAATAGACCACCAGCCGTAAACGTTACGGGGCGGAGTTTGTGTTGACAAAGAACGAAGACCGGAAAGACATCAATCGTTTTATTGCGGTAATAAATCAATAAATAATGTCGGTTTTTTGGACTTTTTGGGCAAACTAATAAATTTTTCAAAAATCGACCTCTGTCCGGACCTGCGAACCTACTTTCCTGAACATATAAAATAGCGACCCTTGCTTCATTTCTTAAAATGAGAACGTAAAACGAAAAATTGTTACTAATGTATTACTATATGCGAGAGATTTGTGTTTACCAGAGCCTTAAGTAGACTTGAAGTTACAATTTTGATTTTCGTTTTACCAAATACAGAATGTGGATGCAGACTGCTTGTCGTGATCTAACAAATTACCAATGGCGTTTAGTATCGAATGCTATCGAAAAATGCAGTCTACCCATATTTGTTAAATTAGTATTTGCCGAGATATGCCGTTGGCGTAGTTATACAAAATCACAAGATACACATCTAGCATCAACTGTAATGGATTCAATTATGATGTTATTTGAACGTATAGAGAAACAACATGGCCGTATATTAGTATTCCATGCATTAGCTTATATAACAGCAGCAAAAAGTGGTCTGTCCGAATCGGAATTAGAAGATTTGATATCATTAGATGATAAAGTATTAGATGATGTTTATCAATATCATTTGCCACCAGTACGTCGAATACCACCATTATTATGGACACGTATTAGAAATGATTTACCAAATTATTTATCGGAACGTGAAGCTGATGGTGTTAGTGTTATGAATTGGTATCATCGACAATTCCGTGATACAGCTAAAGAACGTTATTTTAAAAATATGAATATGGCCATGTATTTCCATTCAATGATTGCTGATTATTTTCTGGGCATATGGGGTGGTGGTAATCCGAAACCATTTAAATATACCGAAATACAAAGACATCGATTCAATTTGACCGATAAAGAGGGCATAGCTGATCGTAAAGTACCAGTACAGCCATTAGTTTTCCATACAAAAGATGGTAAAGTGTCACGTTATAATTTACGTAAATTTGGTGAATTACCATTCCATTTGGTACGTTCGCGACGATTCAAAGACCTCTACGAAAATGTTTTATTCAATTATGAATGGTTACATGCCAAATTATCAAGTTGTCCTCTACAAAGTCTTCTAGCTGATTATGAAGATGCAACCAATCATATTGAAGATAAAGAATCGAAAAGGTGACATTTTCCTATATATTTATGTACAATTTTTTTTTTGTATTTATTCATTCTTCTTTCAATATCAATATAGGGAATTATTGTTAGTTGCTGATGCTTTACGTTTGGGTGGTGCTGTACTTGGCCAATATCCAAATATGTTAGCACCACAACTAATTAGCCGTTTATTACCAGAAGTTGATAATAATCGAAATATAAAAATGCTATTGAATGATTGCGATACAAAAGGACCAAATCAATGTTCCTTATTACCAGTTTATCATTGTCTACATACACCTGGTGGTCCATTGAAATATTCATTGGAAGGACATCAATTTGCTGTCTTTTCAATATGTCTAACATCCGATTATCGTTATATTGTATCGATATCGAATCGTTTTATTACATGGGATTTATCAACCAGCGATTTAACAAGAGATGTTAATCCCAATGTTGAAGGTATTATGCAACAATTAGTATTGAGTCCTGATAATAAATGGGCTGCTGCTTATACCAATAATAGTCAAGTTGAGATGATTTCGCTTATTTCTATTCGAATATTTATTGAAATACTCCTTTACTACCATTACAGACGGTTCTTCTTAATATGTTATCAAGTGAATTTATTATCATTGAAAATCCACTACCTGATAATACTGCAGTTACCGGTGTTTACCTTTTAAATCGTACACTATTTATTTATGGCGGTATTAATTGGGTAACGTTCGATATGCGAGGCAATAGAGAAGAGGAATTTCTAAGTAGAGTCGATCCAATACAATGGCAAATTCTATGTAAGTACTACAACTACTATCCCATTATTATAAAATTTATTGCGATTTTAGCGATGGAATTCGATAATAAAGATAATTACCGTACAATTTATTGGAAAGGTAATTTAGACGATACACGAATGATTCTAGAAATTGTTGATGATAATAAAGAATTGAAACAATTCGAATTTCATAGTAGTATTGTTTTAACAAAAGATCGAAAATGTTTATATGCTTGTACAATACCAGGTTCATATAAAGTTACAAAATTTGTACAAAATCCGGAATTGAATGGTTGGGAGAAAATTGTAGATCTACCAGGATTCGATAGTAATCATGATGATGATGATGATGATGACGATAATATTGGTGAACTTCTCCAATTGAAACTAGATAAACACGACAATGTACTTTTTGGTGAGTTGTAACTCTTCTAGTCTAGAAAACAAACAATATAAGACCCTTTTTTTTATTTCTATCTCTTGTTTAAAGCAACAACAATGCACGGTTTCGTCGTATGGGATTTAAACGATGAGAATAATCAACATAAAAATGAAGCGATAATATTAAAATTACCGTATGGTACAAGAAATATAACAACGAAAATTCTACAATCGAATTCAATTGTTCTAAGTGCACATAGAAATTATGCAATAGCTGGTGTTAGAAAGAATTTATTGATATGGTCGATTGAGACCAAGAAATTGATAAAAATTCTAGATGCTCATTTCGGACGTATCATACAATTGGAACCATTAACAATTGGTAATTGGAATAGTATTGTTACATCATCAATTGATCGTACAGTTAAAGTATGGAATATCAATAATATATTCGAACAAGTACATGTTATTGATCGACACGAATTACAAGTTGATTCCATCAATTTATCGAATAATTTAAAATTAGCTGTTACTGTTACAAGAAATTGTGTTGGTGTATGGGATTTGACAATTGGCAAATTAATTGCAAAATTAGCTGACAGTCCATTAGGTGCTATTGTCACACATGCCATCATTACACCAGATGGAAAGTCTGTTATCTTACCTTCAAAATCCCTCAAGTTCAAACTAGAACCCTTTTTTTGATTACAATTTTTCCAGATACATAATATCAGCTGAATCTGGCAAATTCCTTATATGGTTACGTCTAACACAACAAGTTATTTATAAAGATGATCAACCCGGTATACAACAATTACAATTAATGGAAAATGGTAATTGGGTTTTATCAATTTCGAAACCAAATGATCCACCTGGTACTGAACAAATACGTACAACAGCTACAGTTTGTGTTCGAGAAATACCAAGTATAAGTTTTAAATCATACGAGAGGCCACCGTGATATTATTGAGATACAGAGAAACTATAGTCCTTTGATCCTCCAACTTAATGGCGTTCACAAGTCCTGCGTTTCTAAGCGCTATGTTATCACATCTCAATAATTTCAGAGTGGCCCTCGTTAAGATTTGAGTTGAAAGAAACATCAATTTTCAGGTGGCGAAATGATTTATAATTTCGATTATCCAGTTCGTAGTGTTAGCGGTTTACAATTTCGTCAAGCTATAATAACATCGGATAATCAAAATATTGTTGTTGTCGGTGCTGATAAAAATAATAGAGATTGTTTAATTGTTTTCAATGCCCATAATGGTAATTTGGTACATAGAGTACCAATAAGAAATAGCGGAATAAAGGTAACTATCTATAGAAAGAGCTAACAAATTTGATCAGCCCTATGACGAAATATGAATTTAGGATGTTGGTGGTCTTGTTGCAATGCCGCATAAAGGTAATTTAGTAGCAATAACAACAATTGATAAATCATCAATAATTGATGTACGTAATAAAAAACATGTACGTACAATATTAAAATGGAGTGGTATAGTTACAAATGACGGTAAATATGGTTTATATGCACCATCTAGAGGTGGTTTGGAATTGATTGAATTGAAAAGAGGACAAACAATTAAAACATTTATACCGAAAATTGCCGAAGGTGTATTCACAATTATCTGTTTATTCAATAAAACTGATGAATATGTTTTGTATTATCATAATGGACGGAAAACATTAAGAGTTTTTCGGTAAATACGTCATTTATTAGATAAAAATTTAATTTAATTATTAATTGTTTGCTGTATAGAACTTCTGATGCCGAGATGATTGCAAATTATCGTGTACAAGCTGAATTAACATCCGTTGAAAGTACACCGGATGGTAAAGCTTTAGTTTTAGGTACAGTTGATGGTTGTGTATCAGTTCTAGCAATTATTGATACGGAAAAATCTGATATGAAACAATATTTAGCTGAAATGCCATCCAGAGATGCTGAAGTATGTATTATTTTTATTATGCGAAATATAGCTACGCCACCAAAATAGAATTAAAGCCGAATTGATTAATTCTTATCAATTATTTGTAGAAACGAACTTTTATAGTCGTTCGTTTGATGCAAAAACGTAATCGAAAATTATATTTTTGAGATTTTTTTTTTGTAATTAAATGAAATTTGGTTAAAATTCAAACAATTCACCATCGCCTCAGGAAAAATATTTAAATACTAGTAAAATGTTCAATTTATCACCGTGAAATTAGAAAAATTTGCAAAAAAAAAACAAGTACAATTTTCAACAAATTACTTCACTATCTATAAAATCAAAAATTTACGATATTTAGATAGAAAATTGTAGGTTCTTTTTGGAAAACCCAGAAAATAACTCACCTACTCGATGAAAATCGTATAATTAATGAAAATTACCACATTTCTTCCGGATAATAATTCGAATTTACTAACAATACATACACAAACAATGAATGATGCAGAAAGTGGGGTTATGTTAGAGTGAATGAAGTAGTGGCTACAGACACATCAAATTTTGATGTGACTAAAATTCGTTAATTTTCCATTAATTAATTTTTCATACTTAAAATTTCAAAAATAATCTCAAATTCTAGCATAAAATTGCATATTTAATTGAATATAATCGATTTTATTGCTATATAATTTTTGTTTCATCTCAACACTAATTTGTCAATATACCGGGTGTAGTCACAGTGCTGTATAGGGAGTAATCGGAAAGTTTATTGTAATTTCTTCTATTGTTTCCAGTGGAAGAAGAAAGTTGGTAAGATGAAGGCAATGACGAAATTCAAAGCAGTTGGGTCTATTGCGAAATTATCAACGCAATTTACAAATAATCCAAACAAACATATTAACAACCACAATAATATTGAAGAAATCAAAATGTCTGCTTAAATCTCTCTCCATATGTACAATTTAAATGAATAACAATCGAATATCCTGTTATTACGGATAATAAAGACAAATTATATTATTATTGATTGATTGATTGATTGATTTATTTTTCGACATTACAATTATTTAAATTTAAACCTAATTTACAAAACAGTCAGTTCACATTCAATAATAAATTAATTAACAAATTTGTGCCCAGCACAAATACGTGCGCCATTCATGCTTCTTGATTATTATTATTAAATAATTAATATAACAGATTATTCAACACATAACCTCAATTTCAATAAGAAAATTAAGGTTAATACATAGCATAATTACAATACAATAAATACAATTAGTAAAAATGCAATAAATATATATCTATATCGATTTGAGAAAATAGTTGTTTGGTTTTTCCATAAATTTCCATCAATAAATTCGTACAATTTTCCATAATTAAAAAAAACATTACGTTTACTCTAATGATGTTTCAGTTTTTTCCTACTTGTACCATTTAGAATTGTTGATTTACCTCTTAATACCTGAGAAGCACCACGCAACATCAAAAGGAACCAATAAATTTGCGGCAATAATAGAATCAATATACTAATTTTACATCCAATTGGTAATGTACGTATGGCCTTGAAAAAAATTTGAGGTTACGTTTGTTTTCTTCTTGTTTTACTCAACTACTTACTGATATATAATCTAAATTTATACTGTAAGCATATAAATAAATAACACATGGAAACATGATAACACGACATAAAAAGAATGTTACCAACATTATTATACCATTATAAACATAGAATTTTGTTGTTTTTAAGCCCATTTTTGATAATATACCGCGTATTGATACAAATGGTGTACTAGCTTCCATTAAATAAACAAAACCGAAAAAACAATCGCCTAGACCGCCACGCAAATACTAAAAACAAACAAATCATCATCCCAATCATTAATAATTGACAATCAACAAGATACTAACTGTTATCACTAGAAATCCAAAGCCACCTATAAACAAATGATGTCCAACAATTACAAAATGTGATTTAAGGAAATCAATAAATCTCCTGTAATCATCATTTGTTTTCCTCATTGATTTATTTTGTTGTTGTTGTTGTTCAGATTGATGACTATTGCTATCATTATCATTGATATTATGTAATTGTAAATTTGTTATAATCGATGTATGTACTTTATACATCGACCATATATCATAGAAAAAATATGCAGCTCCAAACCAACCATAAGCTTCCGATATATAATGTGATGTATATAGTATATCACGTCGACATGAATATGTACAACATGTTATACCAGTTATACAACAAAATATAGCTTGAACTGCTGATACTAACCTAAAAATCAAATAAAATATAGAAACTGATGACAGAAAGTTGTCATTTTATCGCACTAGTGCGAGAATAATTGACTATATAACACAATTTTGACGGAAAATATTTAATAGAGCAATTATAAATTTAAAAAAAAAATGATTGTTGTGTCAACATAAACATTAAATAATTGCAACAATCAAATCATAAAATATAATTCAATAATTGTTTATAATGAACAACAACAAAAAAAGATAAGTTTTCTAAAAATAAACTATATAGATAATAAAAAAATAATAATAAAACAATTGCAATCATTCAATTATTTCATTATCAAATTATTGCATAATAGATAAAAAAATTCCTACAATATTTATATTTATGTTAACGTAAATATTGCGGAATAATTTCCGAACATAACCTAATTAATTTGATAGTTAAAAACAAAACAATGTATATACATATAATAAAAATGACCAGATCCACAGCCTACGCCGTTTTTTGTTATTATTGAATAAATAATTGATACTTACTTATTACTAATATCATAACTATCTGCATTACACAATTTATAGCAACGTAAAAATTTCTGACCATTATTTGTACGTAAAATTAAATTATTCAATAAATAATATAATGATGTAAAAAAGACTAGACCATTCAAAAATAATAATAAACCTTTTCGTATTGTTACATGATCTTCCGGATCTAAATCATCACAATTCAATATTGATAATGATAATGATAAAATCACCAAAAACAATTGTAAAATATACATATGATTCTTCTTCTACTAAAACAAAATATAATAAATTAATCAATAGCCTACTAATAATCAATATTATAAAACTTCGATCGCCATTTGTTTTTTTGTTTTTTGTTTTTTTGGTGCACAATTATGCAACAAAATGGCACACTTTGATTGCACCGTTTATTTTTTTTTTTTTGTTGATAACAAAAAGTGACAACAACCAAAAAAAAATGGTGTTTTAATTTTGTCTTATCAAGAGAATCAAGTTGACTTGATGATAATAAATAAAAATTCAATGATTTCTAGAGTAAAAGTAACTTAAAAATAATAAAACCATTTATGTTAATAATGTAATAAAAATTTATTATAAACAATTGAAATTATCAACAATATCATTATCATCATCATCATCATCATCATTATTATTATTATTATTTTTATGATAAATGATTTTTTCTGCGTAAAAAATTAAAGAAAAACAATTTACCTCTCTTTTAAAATTTGCAACTAGTTGAACTTTGGTACGCATTTTCTTTTATCTTATTTATTTATTTATTTCTTTATTTATTTATTTATTTCCGGATTCTTTTTTTATTATTATTGTTTTTTGTTTTAAATTATTTTTAGTTCTTGGGAGTTAATTGAAATTTCAACTAATTTTTTTTAATGAATAAACAATTAATTAATTATTATTATAAATAATTATTTATTAAATCTAATCTAAGAAATAAATCCATTTTTAATTATTATTCTTATTTTAATTATAATTTTGCAACAACAATTTATCAAGCATCATTTTTTATAGGTTAGTTTACTTTAAATGTCAAAAATTTTACATGTCGATAATAGCGCGACCTATAATTGAAATATATTATAAAATAGATTTTTATAATTTCATAATAATTACGTCTATTAAATATCGTCTTATTTTTTTAATCTTGCTACCGGTTTATAATTAAAATAATTGTTATTTGAGATTCGGTTTTATTCAACGCCCCTCAGTTTTTTAAAATAACTTTTCAATGTGTTTACATCACGTTTTTAATCGGCTTTAATTTAAAGATTCCTGTAATTTTTAAAATATTTTAATTTCACAAATGTAATTGTGAATTATACTATAAAAATACTAAAATCCGCAATTAAAATTCTAAGCTTGCTTAATTGGAAAATTTGATCATTATTAATAGCACAGCACCTAACGGTAATGACTGCAACTAATCTTGAATAGTTACAGTTATCATATAATGATAATGATAGAAAGTAATTTGAGAATATTTTTCGTTTAAATTACAAATGATTTACAATCAAAGTTTTATATATCATGCATTTATCGTCTGTAGATAACGAGATTCTTCAAATTTCTCCGATAAAGCACAATAAATATGATAGTATTATATTACTCTGCCTCAATTTTGTTACGAATAATGCAAACACTTGAAACATTTAGTTGCTAAACGTTATTTAAATAGTAATGAGTTCGCAGTAATTTAACTGATTATAGAAAGTAAATCTTTGTTTAGAGTGCAGCAACTATATAACTTCTCCTGAGGGCTACAATTAATGTCTGCTAAAAAAATTCATAGACTTACGCCAATTTTATATTGGATAAAATTACGGAAATAAAAAACAGAATCATTAACTATTTTAAATAAAACAAAACAAAAACAAATTATCAGTAAAAGTTTTAAAATGTAATAATGATAATGATAAAAATTAGGGTTTTCTAAAATGATAGTTGGTGTTGCTGATTTGGTGTCTGTCAACAATTTCCATCGCCATCTATAGACTAATGTTGCAATTAGATTTTTCTTTAACTCGAGGGTGTTGTCAATTTTTATTGAAACAAAAAAAAAATGTAAGTGTTTCCCAATAAATAAATAAATAAACAATAATAATGAACAATTGATCAATAATTATAATTATTTTGGAACAATTAATAATAATAATAATAATAATTAGGAATTTAATGATGAACTTGAAACGTTTGCCATTACGTTTCATAGTGAAAATTTGTCACTTGAAACGACATGTCAAAAAAAAAAAAAAATTGAATTATCATTAATTAATTAAATAAATAATTGGAGTTTGTTGTAATAATGAGATTAGATTCAATTGTTTCTAATTTGATTGATTTTTAATTAATAGAATTATTGTAGTTCTTTTTTTTTTTTAAATAGATTAATCCAAGGAGAAATATTTTGACGTATACGACATA
Source organism: Zonitis immaculata (assembly GCA_037414775.1). Classification (NCBI taxonomy): domain Eukaryota; kingdom Metazoa; phylum Arthropoda; class Insecta; order Coleoptera; family Meloidae; genus Zonitis; species Zonitis immaculata. The sequence continues at coordinate 22,650 of JAZBGX010000286.1, forward strand.
CGTTTTGAAAAAAAACAGGGCCGTATACTGAAATATTTCCGCCTATTCAAGTATATATATGTATATTAATGTATTGGTTTTGTTTTTGTTTTTTGTTATAGAAAATTACATCGTCCGAAATAGTGTTGCTGGTGTTTTGTCAAGAACATTGCGACAAAATTTAAAGTTTAATAAATTGACTTGTTTTTTTTTTTTAATGTTGGTATTTTTCTCTCCATACCAAATAATATTGGAGACAATAAATAATTTGATGGACTTTGAATTAATGAAATTGTAGATTTTTTAAAATTTATAGAAGTGTAACGAATTTATTAACAACAGCAACAAAATCATCAGACTGGAATTAGATAGAATTAATAATAAAAATGTTGAATTTGTTAATGATAAAAGAGCATCAAAAACAAAAACAACAATTGATAGGTCAACGTTAAAAGCTAGCCGTTGTCAAGCTTGTCATCCGAATAATTTCCAACAATTTGATAGAAATAGAAACACGGGGCAATCGTGCCCTAAATTCGAACAGGGACAGTATGTTGTTTTTTTATTTATTCCATTATTATTGTTATTGTTTTGTTTATATGTTTAAAAATTGATTTGTTGTAGTCATCATAATAGTCCGACCATTCCACGTAAAAGTAGTGATACAAGTACGTCGTCAAATAAAAGTAATATAAAAGGTTCCCATGGTTGGACGAAATCGTTGACTCGATATTCATTTAAATCACAAACCCATAAAAGGACATTATCAAATACAACAACAAAATCATGCGAAGCAGGGGAGGAGGCTTTACAGGAACGACAACACAATGTTGCTATTGTTGCTGCCACCTCCTCCCCTGTACAAATACCAAACAAAACAACCGACAAAGATACGGTAAAAGAAAAAAATACAATTATAATTATACGAGCTCTTTTTTATTTAATTTTTCTTGTAATTATTATTTTATTGTTATAGGAAAGTGTAAACATTTTGGAACCGATCAAATACGACAATATCGAATATATCGATCAAACACCAACTGGTTCAAATTTATTAACAACAAATATTAACAATAAAGATTATGAGAGTACTGATGATAAAAAAATTATAAAGAAATCACCGAAATTATCTAAAACTAATAATAATAATAAACAAAATAAATTGAAAATGAAATCAACACCACCACCAACAACATCGTCACCATCATCGACAGCGACAATATCAACATCAAAGAAAAAAAATCGAAAACCCAAATCGATAGATAAAGAAACAATAAAGAAAATAACAACTACAACAACAACGAAAACAACAACAACCAGTTTAAATCGTTATACAATAATGAAATTGAATGATAATAATGATGGTGATGATGATGATGATGATAGTTTAAGGAAAACACGTACACATAGTTGTTCATCAATACCATATGAGAATTTAATTGATAATTTAGTACCATTTCGTAAACAATTACAAAAAGTTCAATTATTCGATGATGATGATAATGATAATATAAAATTTATTGCTGGACAATTTGTTAATGATGTTATAAATACGGCAATTAAATTAATTGATATTTATCAATTGAAAAATGATTTATCATCGTCTGCATCATCATCATCAGTATTATCAATCAATAATAATAATAATAATTTGAATATACCGACAATTGTTACAACAACAACAACAGCTGCTGAAACACCATCTAGTGATAATTTATTGGATGCTCGTAATTTTGTTGAAGAATATGAAGAATATCATGATTCATGTAGTGATATTATACCTGATGCTAATGAATTAACCAGTCATGTTATCAATGAATTATCTGAGAATGTTGATCGTTTAATAGTTGAGAAATATAAAAAACGAAATAATAATAATGATAATGGTAGTAGTAGTAGTAATAATAATAATATTAATAATAATAATAATAGTAGTAGTAGTAATAATAAATGTGTTAAACATAGTGGTGTAACATGTTTGATAGCAGTTGAGACCGATTCAAATGCAGAAGACGATATCGATATATTAACAACAACAACCAAACAACAAAACGATAAACGTTTATTAGAAATAGGTCCGTTATATAATTTGCCGAAGAATTTATTTCTAAATCGTACCGAATTAACTGAAATAACCGAACAAACAATTGATGAATTACATCAACGACAAGATGATAATGTCGATAATACAACTGATATTATACAACAATCGATGGTTGTTAATTTGAAATTGAAAGATGGTAATAAAGTTGTTGTTGATGATGATGATGATGTTTATCGTCCAATTGCTGTTAGTCCTGATGGTAGATTTTTCAAATATGAAGAAGAAATTGGACGTGGTTCATTTAAAACCGTCTATCGTGGTTTAGATACACAAACTGGTGTTGCTGTTGCTTGGTGTGAATTACAAGAGAAAAAATTGAATAAAACCGAACGACAACGGTTCCGTGAAGAAGCTGAAATGTTAAAGAAATTACAACATCCCAATATTGTACGATTCTATAATTATTGGGAATCGATTGGTATTAAAAAGAAAAATATTGTATTAGTCACCGAATTAATGTTGAGTGGTACATTGAAAACATATTTGAGACGTTTCAAAAAAATCAATCCGAAAGTATTGAAATCATGGTGTCGACAAATATTGAAAGGTTTAGCATTTTTACATTCACGTTCACCACCAATTATACATCGCGATTTGAAATGCGACAATATTTTTATTACCGGCACAACTGGTTTAGTTAAAATTGGTGATTTAGGTTTGGCTACATTGAAGAATCGCAGTTTCGCCAAATCGGTAACACAACAGATTTACTCGTTTATAATTTTGTTTTGTTTTATTTTTTGATTTGTTTTCATTAACAAAAGGTTATTGGAACACCGGAATTTATGGCACCGGAAATGTACGAAGAACATTATGATGAAGGTGTTGATGTTTATGCATTCGGTATGTGTATGTTGGAAATGGCAACTAGTGAATATCCATATTCGGAATGTACAGGACCGGCTCAAATCTACAAAAAAGTTATATCTGTTAGTCTAATTTTTTTTTGTTTTGTTCTTTTAATCTATCATTGATTATTAATGATTATTTTTTTCTAATGGAAGGGTGTGAAACCGGCTAGTTTTGAGAAAGTTCAAAATCCGGAAATTAAAGATGTTATCGAAAGTTGTATAAGGCCACGTAAAGAGGATCGTCCGAAAGTTAAAGATTTATTGATGCATGCATTTTTTGAAGAAGATGTCGGTCTAAAAGTTGAAGTTGTATCACAAATTGATAATAAAATTGTATTCCGTTTACGTGTAATCGATCCAAAAAAACGTACACACAAACATAAAGAAAATGAAGCGATCCAATTTGAATTTGATATGGAAACAGATCGGATAGATACAATTGCAGAAGAAATGGTAAAAATTTTTGAAAAAATATATAGAATTCTCTTAATTTTTTTGTTGAATTCTAGGCAAAGTCCGGTATCATCTTTGAAGACGATGCCAAAACTGTTGCACAACTGCTAAAAACACAAATAGCTCAAATAACAAAAGAACGTGAACAACGAAATAAAGAACAGGAAGCTTTAGCTGTACAAGCTGCACAACAATTACAATATCAACAATTTATACAACAACAAGTTGAACAACAAATTGGTCATCAACAACAACAACAACAACAAACAAATGTTGCTCAACAATCAGAACAACAACAAATTCAATCACAATTTACACCACAACAAAATATAATACAAGAACAACAACAACCACAATTTACAACACAACAAAGTATTGTACAAGATCCTAATCAACAACAACAACAGCAATATACATCACAACAAAGTGTTATTCAAGATCAAATACAACAACAGCAACCACCACCACCTCAACAACAACAAGATCATATTCAATATATCCAACAACAAAGTGATTCTGGTTTACAACAATATCAACAACAACAACAACAACAAACGGAACAACAACCGTCGATAATACAACGTCAGACATCAGTCGAACCAGTTTTACAACAACAACCGATTGTACATAAACAACAACCACCACCACAACAATTTGTACAACAAAATTTTTTAATTGACGGACAACCACAACAAGCTGAATATCTTCAAATTCAACAGGTATTTATTCTAATTACTAATTGATTTAAGTGAAAATAATTATTGTACTAATTTCATAGGAAAATATTCAACATAAACTTTCGAGTATTTCTCAACCAGAATTATTACATACTGGTCTACAACATCAACAACAACAACAAGAACAACATCGTTTAAGTGTTGATAGTCAATTAGATCTACAAAATCAAGCTATAATACAACAACAATTACCTAGTCAAGCATTCAATCAACAACAACAACAACAATCTCAACCTGTTTATCAACAACAAATGAGTTATCAACAACCAGCGCCTACGAACTATCAACAACAATATCAACCAACACAACAACAAACTGAATATATTCAAACACAACAACCTATAAATTACCACCAACAACAACAACCAGTAACACAAATTCCAACAGGAACATCTGTACCACCACAACAACCAATATATCAACAACAACAACAACAATCAACAGTATCACAGATTCCTACATCTACAACAACAACTATACCACCACAACAATCAATTTATCAACAACATCCAACAGTGTCACAAATTCCAACAGCTACAACAACAACTTTACCACCACAACAACCGATTTATCAACAACAACAACAACATCCAACAGTGTCACAAATTCCAACAGCTACAACAACAACTATACCACCACAACAACAGATATATCAACAACAACAACAGTTTGAGACACAACAACAGTCAATTAATTATCAACAACAAACATCGGTTTCATCGGCAGTATCAACACCTTTACCACAACAACAACAACAACAACCAATATACCAACAACAAGTATCAACAACTATACCGAGTCAACAACAACAACAACAACCACTGTATCAACAGTTTGAGCAGCAACAACCATCTACTTCTATACAACAACAACAACAACAACCAATTTATCAACAACAATTTGAGCCACAACAATCGGTAAATTATCAACAATCAGTTGGTGCATCAACATCAATACCACAAACAATATATCAACAACAAGTATTTGAACAACAGCAACAAATGATGCCCTCTGTTCAACAACAACAAAGTTATCAAAATCAATTCATACCGCAAAACATTGAGTCCCAAGCTCAAGTTTTTCAACAGCAATCCCAACCTCAAACTGTTCAATATATTCAACAACAACAACAACCACCACCTCAAATGCAACAACAACAACAACAAATTGAACAACAGTATCAAGTAGTAGAACCACAATTAGTACAACAACAATCGATAGATCAAGCTTATCAACCGACTTACGTTGAACAACAGTTGCAACAACAACAACAACAGGTATATTGCTGAAATATCAAAATAACAAATGATTTATTTGTTTTGTTTTTAGAGTTTACCACAATTACCTATTGATACTGGTGTTGTTGATCAACAGCAACAACAACAACAACAACAGCTACCACAATTTAATTCAGGTCATCGTTTATCTGGTGATAATATAGCACCACCAATGAATTTAGTTGAATTGCAACAAAAATTAGCACTACAACAGCAACAACAACAACAACACCATCATCATCAACGTGTATCAACAACATCATTACCACCAATACCTACATTTGATATCAATCAACAACAACAACAACAATCGAATGATCGTCGTTCATCAACAATATCACAACCATCATCAATACAAGATTATGCTCAACATATACCACAACAACAAATATTCGAACAACAACAACAACAACAACAGAATAATATAATTGATGATATTTCAACACCAACTACAGCAGCAGCAGCAGCAACACCAACCATAGGATTAAAATCGGATGATACATCAAGTCAAGTAAGTGAAGAAACATCATCAACTAGTGAAGATAAATTATCAAAACATCAACATCGTAAACGTGGCTCATCATCAACAACAACAACAATATTGAAACATCAATTAATTGTTGATAATGTTTATTTAGATGGAACAGTTGAATGTCGTTTACTTTGCAAACAGAAAACAATCAGTTTTAAATTTAATCGTTTAGATACAACACCACAAGATATTATCGATGGTATGATAAAACGGGAATTATTGAAACCAGGACCATATAAACATTTAAATGAACATTTAAAACAAATTATGGAACAATTGAAAATCAATCCAGATAAATTACCAGAATCACCAAAACCTTATATACAGAAGGTAACAGTTTCAAATTTTAATAGCACCAAAAAAACAACAGAACGTAGTAGTCACTAGATTATTCATTTATTTTTATAATATTATCCTTCTAAATTTACTATTTCGCATGATTGATATTATCGATGATAGTAGTAGTAGTAGTAATAATATTTGTATGATTCTATTTTAAAATTGGAATTTAAAATTGTTGCACGCTGCCTCAGGTGAGACATGCTTCGTTAACCAGACAATCTCATAAAAAAACTCATAGACGGCATAAATCTGTAAGTAAATAATAATAATAATAATGTACTATTATATAATTCTTTTATTTTTCTTTATCGTTACATTTCTGTTTGCAAAGTACTGTAACTATTTTTTGTTTTTTTGTGTTGTTGTTTTTTTCTCTCTAATGTTCTTTTGTTTTTTCATAGAGGGATGATAGCAGTGGACAAATGTTGATAAAACCACAATACGATGATGATAATAATAATTTGAATAGTTTACATGGTTTGAAAACAACATTATCGGAAAAATTACAACAGAATTTCCGTTGTCGTGAAAGTTTAAATAGTAGCGGTACTGTTTCACGTAAAACAAGTACAGCAAGTGATTATACACCAGAAAATACTTTTATAACAACAACAACAACAACATCAACAACATTACCAACAATAATAAATGAAAGTAATGATAATAATAAATTATTATTGTTAGAACGTAGCGAATCATTACCTGATGATTATTATCATAATAAAACAAATGATGATGATGGTGGTGGTGGTGGTAGTACTAAAGATAATATTAAATTATTACCAGGTCAGAAAGTTGATTTAAAAGTATTCATATTACGTTCAGATTCTGTTGTTGTTGTAAATAATAATGTTGATGATGAGGAAGATGATTATGTTGATGAT
>JAZBGX010000287.1:5943-30972 GCA_037414775.1 Zonitis immaculata
GTGCCATTTTATTCGTTAAAGTACCAGCGACTATCATAACATCAGCTTGACGAGGCGACGCCCGAAATACAACACCAAACCTTATTTATACAGAAAAAAAATCTAAATATCCAATTGTCTCATTAAATAAAACTTGATACCTATCCATATCGTAGCGTGGTGCAGCCATATGCATCATTTCAACAGCACAACATGCTAAACCGAACGTCATTGGCCATAATGAACTTTTACGTCCCCAATTCAATAAATCATCTAAACGTGCCAATGTATATTCAGTTACATTTTTTGGTTGAAATGGTGATACTTGACGACGTTTATCCGGTTTTTCACCGGGAAATGTTGTTTTTAATGGAAGTGTTCCTGGACATGACGCCTTGGAACGACTACATATCATACCACAAAAATTACCACCCCGCAAAATCGGTAATAATTGAGTGCTCCACATCTACAACCAAACAAAAAAAACTTAGGTTAGGTTTTCCAAAATTGGGTCAATAACTATATTTTTTAGAAGCAAGAAAAGGTTTTACATAAAAAATTATTTTATTTACTTGGATAAGTCGATTTTAACACTTCTGATTATTTTTTTTTAGTTTTTTTTGTAAAAAATAGAATTTACGTAACAATAATACTAATGACAGATCTAGTAGCCTGTCAAAAGAGGGATATTTAGTTTTTGGCAGTTGATTATTTAAAGTTGTTTAGATTAAACAATTTCTATCGAAAACGTATAAAAATAAACGATTTCGCAATATTTAAGCAATATACTTGTCGTTTTTCACTCAATTAAATAGGATAATCGAGAAATTACAATTGTTATTAGTTGTTTAGTATTGGAGAAGTTTATTAGTTATATTAGGTTGGTAGTGTCAAAGTTACTAAATTTTTCAACTTGTTGCTAACTTCATGGGTTTGCTTCCATCGTTAACGTGAATTTGTGATTATCAAAATATAACAGATTTAATCGAAAATTCTATACTAATCAATATAAAATTGATAAAATAATTACAACAGAACATAATCTTTCTTTTTATTGATCAAAAACCGCTATCAGAATGTCTAATTTTATAGAATCAGAAGCCGAAGAAAGCGAGGTGAGTAACTGCGTTTCAACCGCACATTTCCATAAAAAATTGCAATTGTTTCTCAATTCAATTGTTAGGAAGAGGAAGAATTAGAACCACATGAACGTAAAAAACTCAAAAAAATCAAGACAATGGATAGTTCTGAGGAAGAAGAAGAAGGTAGTTGACTATTCAATCAAATTACTATTATTGATGAATACAATAAAAAATTTCTAGATGACGATGAACGGTTACGTGAAGAATTGAAAGATCTAATCGATGATAATCCAATAGATGAGAGTGAAGGTGAAGATTCGGATGCTTCAGGTTCGGGTGGTGAAAAACGTAAAAAATCGGATGACGAAGAACTAGATGATCGTTTAGAAGATGAAGATTATGATTTAATTGAAGAGAATTTAGGTGTTAAAGTTGAACGACGGGTTAGCTATTTATTCTAAATTATAGAAAATCTATAAACTTAATGATGATGTTTTGTCTTTTTTTTTTTTAGAAATTCAAGCGATTGAGACGAATTCGCGACGATGAAAGTGATGATGAAGGTGGCGGTGATCAGACTCAAGACCGAGACGCTATTGCTATGGATTTATTCTCTGATGATGTAAGTTTTGCTGTTACTATTATTACCTATTAATATAAATAAAATATTTACCTTTTTTATTTTGATTGTAACAATTTTTTGTGCTAAAACTAAAGGAGAGAGAAGAACGAGTACAACGAAAGGTAAAACAAAATCATTAGCAGAATTGTGTTGTGATAAATGATAATTTTGATATAATTTTTAATAAAATTTTGGTTATATTTAGGATGATGAACGACGTTCTGAACGTAGCCATCGACCAGCTGTTGAACCCGAACAATTCAACGAAGAAGAAGGTGAAGAAGGCGATTATTCGGATGAAGATGATTTTATTGTTGATGATCAAGATCGTCCGATTACTGAAAAGAAGAAGAAACGACGGCCTATATTCACAGATGCGTAAGTTACATTAGTCTTCAATTTTAATTAATTTCATTATAAAATTGTGAATATTTAAGGGCGTTACAAGAAGCTCAAGAAACTTTCGGTGTTGATTTTGATTATGATGAATTTGCAAAATATGAACAAGATGATTATGAGGAAGATGAAGAAGAAGAAGAGGATGAATATGAGGAAGATGAAGAGGGTGGACGTCGACGACGACCGAGGAAGATGATGCGTAAAAAACCAACGAAAAAATCAATCTTTGAAGTTTATGAGCCTAGTGAATTGAAACGTGGATTCTTTACGGATTTAGATAATGAAATACGTAGCACAGATATACCTGAACGTATGCAAATAAGAGAAGTGCCACTTACATCAGTACCTGAAGATTCACTTGAGCTGGATATTGAAGCTGAATGGATTTATAAACAAGTTAGTTTTTGAATTTTTATTGAACAAAAAAAAAAGAAGTAATAAATTGAATTTTGTAGGCTTTTTGTAAAACAACTGTCTCAAATATGGATGCAAATTTGACTGCAGAAGCTCGTGAACGGCAAAAGAAAGGTCCACAAACAATCGGTAAAATACGTAAAGCATTAGATTTTATGCGTAATCAACAATTGGAAGTACCATTTATTGCGTTTTATCGTAAAGAATATGTACAACCTGAATTGAATATTAATGATTTATGGAAAGTTTATAAATATGATGCTAAATGGTGTCAATTGAAAACACGCAAAGAGAATTTATTACAATTATTTGAAAAAATGCGTTCATATCAATTAGATCAATTAATGAAAGATCCAGATGCACCAATACCAGATAATATTCGATTAATTAAAGATTCCGATATTGATCGTTTAAATTCCGTACAAACAGCTGAGGAATTACAAGATGTCCATAATCATTTTATATTATATTATGCATCTGATTTACCAGCAATGCATCAATCATGGCGTATCAAAGAGAGAGAACGTAAAAAACAAGAAAAACGTGCAGCACGTTTAAAGCAATTATCAGAAAATGAAGATGGTAATGATGAAAATTACGATAATTTAGATAAGGATGATGATGATAATAATAATGATGATAATGATGAGCCTGAACAGGAAACATTAAAGTATGCAAATCGTTCTGGTTCATATGCATTATGTCGTCGGGCTGGTTTAGATACATTAGCAAAGAAATTCGGTTTAACACCAGAATATTTTGCTGAGAATTTACGTGATAATTATCAACGGCATGAAGTTGAACAAGAACCAATTGAACCGTACGAAATTGCTAAACAATTTGTATGTCCGAAATTTTCAACAATTGAAGAAGTTTTACAAGCTGCTAAATATATGGTTGCTATACAAATAGCTAAAGAACCATTAGTTAGAAAATGTGTACGTGAAATATTTTTTGAACGTGCCAAATTAACAGTACGACCAACAAAAAAAGGCATGAAAGTTATCGATGAAACACATAATTGTTATAGTATGAAATATATAAAAGATAAACCAGTTAGAGATTTGACTGGAGATCAGTTTTTAAAATTATCAATGGCAGAAGAAGAACATCTATTAACAATCACCATATCTGATAATATTGAAGGTAATACCTCATCGTCATATATTGACGAAGTTAAACAACTATATATTAGAGTAAGTATTGATATTGATTTAATATAATTAGATAATTATGTTTTTGATTGAATTTCAGGATGAATTTAGTAAAAATGTTCAAGATTGGAATGCTTTAAGAGAGGAATGTGTTCAACATGCATTAACACGTTCAGTATTTCCTGATTTAAAAACTGAATTGAAACGTGTATTATTAGAAGAAGCTAAAGAATCCGTTTTAAAAGCATGCTGTCGCAAATTATATAATTGGATAAAAGTGGCACCATACACCGTAACATTTCCCGATGAAGATGAAGATGAATGGGATACATCGAAAGGTGTACGTGTAATGGGTCTATCTTATGTACCCGATTATTCGCAATCGGCATTTGCATGTATAGCATCACCTGATGGTGAAATAACTGATTATTTACGTTTACCGCATTTATTGAAACGACGCAATAGTTATAAAACTGATGAGAAATTGATGAAACAATCCGATTTGACGGCATTAAGAAATTTTATTAATACAAAAAAACCACATGTTATTGCTATTGGTGGTGAATCACGTGAAGCTCTAATGATTGTTGAAGATTTGAAAAATATAATAAATGATTTAGTTGAAAATGAACAATTTCCAACAATAAAAATTGAAATAATTGATAATGAATTGGCAAAAGTTTATGCAAATTCCAATAAAGGTACCAATGATTTTAAAGAATATCCAGAATTATTACGTCAAGCTATATCGATAGCACGTAAAATGCAAGATCCTCTAATTGAATATTCTCAATTATGTAATGGTGATGATGAGATTTTAAGTTTACGTTTCCATCCATTACAAGAACAAATTGGTAAAGATGAATTATTGGAAGCTGTTTGTTTAGAATTTGTGAATCGTACAAATGAAGTTGGTGTAGATGTTAATTTAGCTGTACAACAACCACACAAATCGAATTTAGTACAATTTATATGTGGCTTAGGTCCACGTAAAGGTCAAGCATTAATACGTTTATTGAAACAGACAAATCAACGTTTAGAAAATCGTACACAATTAGTAACATCATGCCATATGGGACCGAAAGTTTTTATTAATTGTTCTGGTTTCATAAAAATTGATACAAATAGTTTGGGTGATAGTACTGAGGCATATGTTGAAATATTAGATGGTTCACGTGTACATCCTGAAACATATGAATGGGCTAGAAAAATGGCCGTTGATGCATTAGAATATGATGATGATGAAAGTGCAAATCCGGCTAGTGCATTAGAAGAAATTTTAGAAGCACCAGAACGTTTGAAAGATTTAGATTTAGATGCATTTGCTGAAGAATTGGAACGACAAGGTTTCGGCAATAAAAGTATAACATTATATGATATTAGAGCTGAATTGAATTGTCGTTATAAAGATTTACGTACACAATTCCGTTCGGCTAATCCAGAAGAATTATTCGATATGTTAACAAAAGAAACACCAGAAACATTTTATATTGGTAAAATGGTAACAGCTACTGTAGCTGGTATAGCACGTAGAAAACCACAAGGTGAACAATTAGATCATGCCAATCCTGTACGTAATGATGAAAGTGGTTTATGGCAATGTCCATTTTGTTTGAAAAATGATTTCCCCGAATTATCAGATGTATGGAATCATTTTGATGCTGGTGCATGTCCTGGCCAAGCTACTGGTATTAAATTACATTTAGATAATGGTATATCCGGTTATATTCATATAAGAAATATTAGTGATAAGAATGTTGCTAATCCAGAAGAACGTGTTAGTATTGGGCAATTGATACATTGTCGTATAACAAAAATTGACGTTGAACGTTTCTCTGTTGATTGTACATCGAAATCCAGTGATTTATTAGATAAAAATCATGAATGGCGACCACCACGTGATCCATATTATGATCAAGAACAAGAAGAGAAAGATCTACGACATGAACATGAGATGAAAAAGAATAAACAACGACAAACTTATATAAAACGTGTTATTGTACATCCGGCATTCCATAATATATCATATGTTGAAGCTGAAAAATGTATGGCTAATATGGACCAAGGTGAAGTTATAATACGTCCATCTAGTAAAGGTGTTGATCATTTAACAATAACATGGAAAGTCGGCGATAATATTTATCAGCATATTGATGTTAAAGAAGAAGGTAAAACGAATGCATTCTCATTAGGTAAAACATTATGGATAAATGGTGAAGAATTCGAAGATTTAGATGAAATAATAGCTAGACATGTTACACCAATGGCAGCACATGCACGTGATTTATTAACATTTAAATATTATCGTGATACAGATGGTGGTCATAAAGATAAATCAGAAGAGATTGTTAAAGAGGAAAAGAAAAAGAATCCATCGAAAATCCATTATATTGTTAGTGCATCGAAAAGTTGTCCAGGACGATTTTTATTAACTTATTTACCTAGAAATAAATGCCGTCATGAATTTATAACAGTAACACCGGAAGGTTATCGATTTCGTAAACAATTATTTGATTCAGTTGGTAGTTTATTTAAATGGTTCAAAGAGCATTTCCGTGACCCAATACCAGGTGGTATGACACCAGGTACACCACGTACAATATCTGGTAGGACACCATATCAAAATAATACAATGGTAACTGGTGCAAGTGGTACAACACCTGGTTTTAATGCAATGAATCCTGAAGCAATTCAGCGTGTTGCACAAAATCTACCAACACATATGATGCAAACATTATCAGCTGTTGCAAATCAAACACCACATTATCCACATACACCAGGTGGTGCTTATGGTGCTAATAATTATATAAATACACCATATACACCTAGTGGACAAACACCATTTATGACACCCTATCAAACACCACGTTATGGACAACAAACACCATCACAACATCCAACAAATGTATTAACGTCACAACCACATCATATGAATGGACCATTCTTACATCCTGGTGCAGCTACACCAAGTCAACGAACACCATCATCATCATCAGCATCCTATAGAAATCCGACACATTCACCGATGATACAGAATAGTCCACATCCTAGTCGATCATCATCATATGCTGGTAGTGATCATGGACGTGATTATCATAGTCGTAATAATAATTATCATTCAACTGAATCACCAAGAGGTTACAGTAGTAGTAGTCGAAATTATGATAATCATTCAAGAAGTGGTGGTTTCAATAGTGAATCGACTGATTGGCAAAAAGCTGCAGAAGCCTGGGCAAACCGATCTAAAGGTATATCAGTTATAATTATATTGAATTATATTGATCTATTTATAATTTTAATGATAGGTACGCCTAGGAGTGATGTTGGTAGGAATACGCCGCGATCGGGTGGTCAACGAACGCCCCGTTTCGATGATATACGTAGTGATTTAGAAAGGACTCGTATGAAAAATGTTGGAAAAAGTCCAAGATCGATACGATCAACACCAAGAACTAATACATCACCACATTCAATGTCATTAGGAGATGCTACACCACTATATGACGAAAATATATAATTTGAAAATTAAAATGATGTGAGTTGTACAGTTAAAGACATGCCCATTACTAATGGTTAGTAATGGGTGCGTTCATTATTATATAATATTATATAATAATATTAATACAATTTTATAATTGTAGAAATATTTTGAGAATATTCAATTTTTTTATGATTTTATTTAAATTTAGCGACAATCATTTGAATTTCTTTTATTGTGTAATATTTATTAATTCTGCCGAAATTATTCCTATTTAAATTACAACTAATTGTAATTTCTTTCTTTCTTTTTTTTTGTATTATGAAAGATTGATTAAAAATCGAAAATAGTTGGAATGGAATTATAAATGGAATATTTAACCCTGTCTTTCCTTTAACGAAAAATTGTGAAGCCAAAAATCTAGTTCAGTCCTTCAAGATTATTATGGAGCTAAATGATAATTTGCTTTGCTTGGAAAATTTCTGTAAGTCCTTCTTTATCTATTTTTTTGACAAAAACATTCTATGATTGATTATTGCCTATTCTTTTATTCAATGTTCGAATGATAAAAGAAAGCCAGTTGCAATAATCTATCAATGTCATTTTCTTGTGGCCAATTTACTTTTTATTATCACAATTTATAGAGTATAGAGCTCACAAAAAAAAAAAAAATGCCAAAAATTTTTTTCGTTTTTCTTTCGGCAGCTATTGCAATTTTAAAACCAGTTTGTGTAATGACCGAATATTTGCATGAAATTTAAATAGAAACTTTCATTTGAAACACTCAAGTGTTCTTTTTAAGGATGCAATTTGTTTAAATTAGTTTCACGGGAGTTTAGTTTTTACTCTTTTTATTAAAAAACAAATAAAAATATTGAAGTTGACTGTTTATCCTTTCGTTGAGAACAGTTTCCATTATCTCGACCACAGTTAACATATTTCTCTAGTGACAGGTGGTAATCGTTAGGGCGGTAAGATCGAGTAAATGGTCCACTTACTATAGATTCAGTTTATTTTTATTTATAAATTATACACAAAAATTCAGGATTAATTCTAGGATCATAATTTTTAAAAACAAAACAAACAAATTTGATTGAGTAATTCGTTTATAAAGTTATTACCTTTATACAGAAAAATGATTACACAATTAAATAGATAATAGTTTAGCTTGGTATTGTACTAAAATGGCTAGTTCTCCAAACACAAAAAAAAAATATATGTATATAATTATTGCTTTATTACTATAAAATAATAAGACTAGTTGTGTCGTTCCTCAGGAACTGGTGCTATAAGTCTTTGTAAACTTAAATATTCATTACCAGATCTTGGTCGTAATGTACAACTTGGAGGTGGTGGTGGTACTTCACTCGAACTATGCGATGATAATGATAAAGTTTCGAAATAGTCGGACATATCAGAAGTACCACTACTAGTTGAACCAGATGGGCATACAGGAACTTCCGCTTCAGCACTAGCTGACTTAATTTCTGTTTTATTATTAATATTACGGTTATTATTATTATTATTATTATTATTGTTTTGGTTATTATTATTATTAATGTTATTATTGAATTGGAAACTTAAGTCACGTAATGGATCTGATGATTTCGAACGTCGTGGTAATGTATGAATTGTTGGATGTGTTGTTGTTGTTGTTGTTATCTGGTAGAATTGTTGGCGTTGTTGACGTGGCAATTCGAATACACCTGAATCATTTGAACTGGACGAATCACGATTCGATTTACATGGTACAGATGATGAACGACGTACAGCTAATGATTGTGAACAATGACATGGTGATGTTGTTGTTGTTGTTGCTGGTGTTATTGTCTCACTTTCTATTTGCATTTCACAACGGCTTGATGAATCAGCTGAATTTGAACGTTTACGTTTTATATCTAAATTATCGGTTGAATCTAATAATTGTTTTCTTTGATAAACATTTGTATGTAACATTGATGAACCGGATGGTTTATTTGAACGATCTAAACTAGGACCTAAATTTGGATTACTATTTGATAATGCACGACCTAAACGTTGTTTAACAGCTGGCGACATTGGTATATAACCTGGATGGGATTGTTCTGGTAATTGCTGTTGTTGTTTCGATGGTTCCATCATGAGGTAGTCATCTTGAGCATGGCCACATTTACTACATAAAGCCCGAGCCTTTTCAATAATCTCTCTACTATTTTCGTATAATTTTAATGTTTGAGCAAATTCCATATTTTCATAATTGGAAGTATTCGATACAATCGTTGTTGTATTATTATCATCAATTGTATTCGTTGTTACTGTTGTTGTTATTGGAGCAATATTTGCATAATTAGCGGCTGATTGTTGTATTGATGATAATTGTTGATTATTACGTTGACATTTTTTACTTAAATCAACGGTAGCATAAAGTGCATTTATATCATCATTAATGCCATTATTACTACTATCAACGCTCGACCAACAGGACATCAAACGTTGACAAACACATGGACGTTCCGGTTCCGGTTGACGGACACGTATCACACAACCGCACGGTTTATAAACTGTATCAAAAACACACTCTTTCAATTTCCGTGGTGTATCGTAATGTTCATTCGGTTTCGGTTCCTGTAACATATTGTTTTTGTTTTTTTTTAAGTGATTGAAATCATGATTTGCTTAGTATCATAACTTACGACTGGATATGGTATTTTGGGAATGTCATAGTTGTTATAGGTTGATTGTGATGGTGCTGGTGCGGCTGGTTTCTTCGAAGATGGTGATGTTGTTGTTGTTGAATTTGGTTTCGGTGGTCGTGCTGGTGGTTTCGTAACTGTTTGACTCCAACCACTACTATCTGAACCGCTACTAATTGAATGACGATCACATGTATGTTCCCAACATGGTGTTGCTATTGTTACAGTAGCTGTTGATGATCTTGATAAAGCACCAAGTTTACTTATACAACTCATACATCGTTCAATTGGTGGTGGTCCCCAACCATCATTCGATATACTATCACCACAACCATAATTACTTTCTAAATCTGTATATGGTGAATCGGCACGCGACGATGATGACAATAAACTAGTTTCACTTAATTCAATTGCAGCACGCCCATCGGAACGCAATGGAGGTCGTCTCGGACTATCCATCACTGTATGAGTTTAACCATCATCATAAAAATCAACTATCAACATTTTCTTGTTATTATTGAATAAATAGAATTACCTGACATATTCCTAGAAACCGGCCGTCTTCTAGCCAAATGCAATTGTCCCATAGCTGCCATTTTTAATGTTGTTGTAATATCATCACCTTGATCAGTTAATAAAACATGTAGACCTTCACCACGTCCGCATCTAGAACCACCTTCGAAACAAAATCGCCCTTCAATAACACCATACCGACGTAAATTACTAATTAACCATTCACCAGCTACACGTGGTGGTACTCCAGTTGTTAAACAAAAACCACGTTCTTGTACATGTAAACGTGCTGGTCCAGGTGGTAAACGTGATTTAGTTGGTGATGATGATACTAATACTAAAAAATGTGGACCATCACCTAAATGTGAACTTAATTTGACTTGCCATTGCATCAAACGTTCACGATTATCAAATGCCAATACAACAACAACATCCTGACATAATATTGCTACTGTATTCGATTCTTTATCTAATGTGAAGCCAGTTTCTAAACCTAAAAATTGTTGTAATGATAATGATGCTTTCGTTTGGCCTTGCTTGTAACGATCTTTTGAATCGCGATAAAGTTGCAAATGGAGGCAATCTGAAAACAACAAGAGTAAAAACCATTAGAAACATCTTCTTTTTTTTTTAACTAAAACAAAAACGAATTTCATTTGTTTGTTTCGCTATTGTACTTGAATTGAGGTTACGCTGTTCAATATTGAACCAAAATTAATGTTTTATTCAAATTATTCATTCACAAACTCATCAAACATTATGAATTATTAAGTCATATTAATTATTTAATGAATAAAAAATTCTAGAAATCTAGCACAACCTCAATTATTATGAACAAACAAACAAAATTGTGGAATAATTCGTAAAATAACTAACTTCGCAAGTATGCATCTTAAATTAAATAAATTTCAATTTTACACTTTAAAAAATAAAGCGCAAAGCGTCCAAATTGTAATACACAGTATTCGATATTTTCAAAATTCAATGTACTAAATAAAACTTTCAACATTCATGATCAACTAATAGAGACTAAAATTTTGTTGAGCATGTCGATATTGATTCTTCGATGTAGTTATGAACAAATTGAATTTGATTTGTAAAAAAAAATGGGCCAATGAAATTATTTCTTTTTTTTATCGCTAATAAATTTCTGCTCAATAAAACTTGATAATAATAGCCTATTTTTATTGCAAAAGTGTCACAACAAAAATGAAGGGTTACTTTCACAAAAGAGTTTCATGATTTATTTACTGGAACAAAAAATAAAAGCATACCAGGAAAAATCTCTCTATATTTGTTACATTCAATGTACATTTATATCTTTAGGCTAATAATAATTAACGTTAAATAATGCATATGCGGATATATACGAATTGAAGGCTTTTACCCTCGATTTTCTAGTTCCTATCGCTTATTATTCATAACTATCGCATAGCCTCAAGCGTTTGTTCCTCCACTTTAAACCATTCACCCATCTATCCATCCACCCATCCATCTATCCAAGAATTTATAATATAAGAATTTGGAGCTATGATTTAGGGTTTAGAGGGGAAACATAACTCGTAAAGTTCACTCACAATCAGATGTATTTCATATTAACATCATTAAACATGCATGCAATATTGAAAAACGTCCCAAATTCTATTATTACTGTTATTGTTTGAGGTGAAAAAATTGAATTGATTTTGTTTTATTGTTAGAGTGCTTTTGGATTTATTAATTCAATCCAATAATAAAATAATATCCGTAAATGATTGAAAAATACAAATTCACATTATTGATTTTGTGTTACATGAATAATAAAACTCATTCTATTAGGAAAATATTCAGATCTATTTTAAGCTCTTTGATAAAAGAGCCAAGATATTGACATTAGAGAGTTTGTTCAATGATCAATAACAAAAGTTTTTCTGATTTGTTATTTAATTATTTAAACATGTTTCAGTTGTTTCTACTCGTGTTATATTTTTAACCTTTCATTCTTTTTTTTTTAGTTATTCCTTTCTTTCTGTTATGTTTTGTTTCGTATTTGTTAGACAACTTTTTCGAATTTTCGAGCTGATTAGATTTGGAAATATGTCGGGATTATTTATTTAACATATATGTTTTTGTTTGTCTTCAAATTGTTCAAGCTAGGTGTTTTTAATATTTAGATGATTTTTCGGCGTGACTTTGTATTCCATATTGATCGTAGACACTTTTTTTGGTTAAAATATTGTTGAATTCGCTCCTGCATATCAAGTTTTATTCGAAATATAAAATATTATTGGTTTTTTTTAAATAAAATAAAAAGAATACGAATTTGCCCGGCGCCTCCACCAATGTCACACAATTTACCCAGTTACAATTGATAAAATTCAATGTATTAGAAAACAATTTTAACTTTCATTAAGACGTTTTAAAGAAGCGAACAATAATATGCTGATTGGATAGGTGTTGAATTGTTAAAATATTTCCCCAATCAATTGCAATTCCCATTCAATTGAAAAATCAAAATCACAACAATTACAATAATTTTATTAATTAACATAAAGACAATTGAGAAAAGTTTTGCTTCGATTAAAATACTGAAAATCTGAGCGAGATTAAATACCTATTATTATATCATCCCCTATTTCGTTGAGAAATGAAATATATGATAATTTTGTTAATATTTATAGAAATTAATTGTAGACGTTGAATGATTGGCCCGGCGCATCCGCCAATTTCACCAGCGAAATAATTACCTTTTAAATATAGAATTTCAGTTTTACTAAAATAATTCTCGATTCTATTTGAAAAATGTCAATGCGACCTGTGATAACAAACAAGTGCCACATATCACTTTTAAATCTATCTAATCGATTAATCGTGTACTTGTTACCGTCAGTTTATTTCAAGAAAAATTGACTTTGTACAAAAGAAAAAACAAAACGAGATAATCCATGAAAATAACAATCTTGACTACTAACAGATTTCCACTTTGTTATTCTAAAGATAAGGAACCTGCCACATTATTAAGAAGGGTGGAAATTCACCTATTCTAGGTTTGTTGTTATTGTTGTTGTTGTTGTTGATAATGAAGGAGAAAATTGTAAGGTTTCACACAACAAAAGGAAAAAAAATAGAGATAGAATTATCTATAGGTGACAAATACTAGTAGGATTTAGAAACGTAGAAGAGATTGGGAAATCACCGTTTCCCTATCACAAAGAAATAAAATAAAATAGAGATTTTCCTCAATTATTTTTTGATTGAACAAAAAAAAAAAAAAATTAACATACCAACAGTACTTAGAATCAAGATATCGTAAACAAATTTCTTTTCCCCATATTATCGATAATGTTTATCTATTTGTTTTGAGCATTTGTCCGGTTTCATTATTGATATTTTAATTGTCATTCACCTGAATTATTTCAAACTAATAATTGTATTTGTAATCCATTTGGAAATTGAATTTAAATTTAATGAAGCAAATGTTGATATATTTGCACTGAATTGAAATTTAAATTGAGAATCTATATAAATTTTAACATTTCCATTATTTATCATTATTGTTGCAATTCAATATCAATAATACATACATACGTCGTTGTAACTCTATCTAAGGTGTTGATATTAGATTTTCGTTGCAATTTTCCTAGTGAACTTTGTAAAGATATAATAAAACGAACAATAAAAATGTAGGCAGATGGTTTTCGTTAAAATTTGAAAAACAACTTTAACTATAATAACAATATGGACGATTTTCGTGGAAAATATGGAAAATCCGTTGACAATCAGTGATCCATGAAATTGCATAAGAGATAACTCGAGAAGCCACTTCTTCGTTCATCAACAAGACACCACTAGTAGATTGTCAAAGCTACTATTCCGCTTTTCATATAACTTACCCTTCAGTAATAAAAATTGAGAAAAAAATTTATAATAATGAAATACATGCAGTATTTGGTGCGTTAATTACAAACAACTGGCCATTGTTGTCAAGTATAAAACACCACCCCTTGAACTTCCCTTCTATTATTATTATTATTATTTTATAAAGGTTAGAGGGTTGTCTTCGTGCCAACTTTCTAATTACAATAGTACTACGACCTCTCTTTAGTTAGTAACGGCCCCTCTATATTTTTGGTGGGTAGAAAATATAATCGTAAATCTCTACCCTCTATGTGGATTCTGAATAACAACAACCGGATGAGTTTTTAAAAGTCTAGACAATTTTCCGTTATTTTTTAATGAAATAAATTCGAATTTTCCCATCAATTTCCCAATAACTTCATCAATAACAACTGACCAAATTTATAGACAATTGTTATCTTTTTCTAGTCATTTATAATGCGACATTTTGTTATATAATCATCGAAAAGGGGTTGACATGCTTTGATAATAATTTACAAACACGTGGCGCCGTTTAATCTACAACAACCACCACCACTACTAACAAAGGGTTGTGTCCATATAAAAAAACAAAATAAGCTCCTTCTCATCCTTTCTCTTTTCGAATAAAAAAAAACAAAACTAAACAGTCTTTAAATCGTCTCTTAAAAACAACCACTACTACTATACCAGAATTTGACGCCAGTAACAAAACAACATACCCAAGAAGATTGATGAGTCCCACGGCTCGTATTAATGGTTGCACCATCTGTGCCCCACGTCATATTACACGGTAATAAATTGATTATGAAACAAAAATACTTTTATTTATGTATTTGTATGGAGTTGAATACGAACGAACTGGCCAACAATTGCAATTAACGTCAAGAGATTTGTACTTGTTGTTTTTGAAAAAAAAAATATATTTATTTATCCACTAGGGAATACAATTTTTGCTTTTATACAGGCTGACATTTAATGAGTAATAATTAGATTGTATGTCAAGCTCAATATCGAGATAGTGAGGGAAATGAATAAACTGATTAATTTTTTTTGACGTATTTTCTTGAACCGAATCTCGTCGCATTCCAACAAATGAAAAAAAATTATATGAGAGATTTAGAAATGTTTTATTAAAAATTCAATACTTCTTCCTTACAGCCTCAAGCTCCCCTCTTGGTACTTCCTGTATCTAGGCGTTTTTCTTGTTAATCTTCTTTTTCTTTTTCTTAACTTTGGTCTCCTGGATTTCATTAGAATTCACAAAACAGTGAATGAAATCTAAATTTGAATTTTGATAGAATTCCCAACTCGTTTTTGTAATTTTTATTTATCTAATATCATTCTGTATACCAACCATTTCCCTATTCATATCTTTTCCAAAAGTGAAATATTCATAAACGAAATGGGATCAACTTGCCTATAATCCTTATCGATAGAGTTACAGAGATTCAACTATAGGTATATGGATGTTCTACAATTTTCAAGAACTGCAACCTATAGATATTATCTATAGATATATGTAGGTAACAAGAATAAGATTGAGACTTAACTACGATAGATAGAATGTGGAAACTCTCACGAAAACTAAATACATAGAAAGAAAAAACACTCCACGACCGCATTATCATAATCCTGAATAACAAGCACCAAAGTCCTGGTAGATTTTTCCATTGTATGTGTGTTTTGCGTTTGAAATAAATGACATTTAGGAGATTTCGTATAGACAGGTAAGGATAAAATATCGATTTTTTTTCTTGATTTTTCTCCGCCAAATATATATATTTTTTTTTGAAAAAAAATTGACAATTACTGTGGATTTAAATAAAAGAAATTGTGTGATTTATTCTAAAAGCTTCTCTAAAGTAAAAGCGACGATTTGGCTTTAGTTCAACAAATAAATTCACTAATTGTCTTTCTATTTTTATAAAAGAAATACTTAAATATTTTTAATCTAAAGAAAAGAACAAACAAAATGACGGCTCATTTATCTTTTGATTTCTATTGTACCGTAAATTATTTGACCGTTAAACTAAACGAAAAAAAAAATATCTATATATACGTATATAGAGACATTTGGCCCATTTTGGCCCATTTTCAGTAGTACAATTTTCTTCCGTTTCTCCCAAAGGTCTCGTTATAAGGGCAAAAGAAATTCAAACGATCGATACAAATACATATCCAATTCTAATATCTATATATCTACTATTATATCATGATTTTATTATCATTATTGCTGATCATTGCAATATTCGTTTGATCTTTTTGTATTCGATCGTAGACGAATTGAATCGTTAATAATTCTATTAGAGAAAAAAAAATACGGACAATTTCAATTTGATTGGTTTATATTTGGAAATAAAATATGTTAAAACGAAAACTAAATTACATCTACTCTGTTTTTCTCTCTCTATATAGATATATACCTATATATAGAGAAAAGATATTTAATCCCTTTTTACTTGAGCCGGATTATGGCCGTTTCCATCTTTTATTATTCACTTAGACTGTTTTATAGCGATACATGTCGAAAGATCCAGAATGTCCGCTCAATAACCGACCCTGGCAACTGCTTCTTGTCTCTAACTTCTACGAGGAAAACGTTAATAAAATCGTAAGCCACAATTTCAAATAATAGAAGAAAATTCAATTTTAAGTCTACAAGATATATAACCGAAATTACAATTTCCCAATTCAGTTATCAATAGACGAAAAAACACACGGTATAATCCTCCTAAATAATACAACAGGGCATCGTAAACTCACCGTAAAACGAATTAACTTTTTTCAATAATTAATTATTATTTTACTATCAATTCAACGCAATTTGAGGCATATACAATATCGGATACGATATTCAAATTATAAATTTAACAAAATATTTTTTTTTAAATTATTTTCAAATAGACTCTATGAAATTTATTTGTAAGTTTCGGTTATTTAATAGCAAAACGACAACAGTTCAAACTTCAAAGCAATATAGCAACCCGATCTTGATAGTGGAGCAAGGCCCTTTATCAAAGGGTCTTTAGTAAATACGACACTATAACAATTATGACTTTGTCTATCCAACAATAATAATAATAATACTAATAATGGTAATAAACGTTGAACTATGTAATTGTTATTTTGTTATAAAACAAAAAAATCACTGTTCAATTTTCGCTAATTAATCTAACTGGTTATTGTTGTTTAGTGTAAAGGGTTTGATATTATTATTATTACTATAATTATTATTGAATGATAATATATTGAGGTATGAGAGGTTTCGTAATATACGAAATAGTCTATATATGTATGTATGTATGTCGACCGTACAATAATTACGCTCATATTAAATATGAAAGCTTCAACTACCTTTATTAATATATGAAACTGAACAATGTTTAATCTACTCAAAGTTAATGACATGAACTAGCCCCTCGAAATTTCTATATAAACTGAACAAAACAAAAACCATTCAACACAACTGCTTTATATTATCAAATATATTTATATACTTAACATAGCCATCAACTTGAACGAGAGAAATAGAGAAACACAAAACGAGATAGATAGATGTGTACATAAGTAAAGTACCGATATAATCCTAAATCTTTTAATGTCACCTGATAACACTTTGAATAAAAGTCCTTTTTTTCTCCTTCTTCCAGTATCATCAACAATAAATAAGAAAAAAACAAAAACAAAAAACGATAGAGAATTTTTGAAGAGCTTGATTTTCATAGAACTATATTAGGAAAAAACAAATGAGCAAAAATATATGATATTTATAAGTATATCCTTTATCAAATTGAAACAAAATAAAAATAACAATATAGAAAACTAACTAAATCTCTACTACCTATAGTTATACTTGAAATCTCTATTTTAGACAATGAAAACGTACATCCATGTAACGTAATTGGTTTCATTTGTTCAGGAAACGTGTTCAATACAATTCAATCTCTTTCTGTTCTAAAGATGGATTTTAACATTTCAATTTGGAATTCTTATCATTATTATTCAACAAAATATTATTCAATCAAAAAATAGTTCGAAAAGTTAAAAACAATTCACGTCAAATAATAGTATGTTTGTTAGTTCGATTATATATTATTAGATGGCACTGAATTCTTAATACGGATCAAATTCTGAACGGTTCTACTTTTATACGCATGCTTTCATATCCGAACTAGTTCGGACTTGAGGTCTGTAAACGGATAAATTTTATACAGAAACCATAACTCGAAAATGTACATGCGAATGAAATTTAACTCAACACATATCTAGATTAAATTCTCCTGCGCATATCCGGAACTGTTAGTTCTAACCAGTTCTAGTTAGGGTAATGGAACTGGTTCTGAACCGGTTCGTGAACAGAGAACTGTAACTGTAGGATTAATTTTATGTGCGAACACTAACAATTTTAGTGCGCCTGTCCGGTAATACGGAAATCGTTATGTATTTGCTACGCGATTTATTTTTACGAGTTAGGAAATATTTGAAGTGTCGATAGTCTTAGAATTTATATTCACTATACCATATAGATTTATGTTTTATTGTATAATTTTTTTTTTTGGATTATTCCAATTAATGAATGTTATCTCTGTACGTGACAAATGAATATTTTAGAATTACAGACTTTCAACTGTTATTAACTAAAAAAAAAATGAAATTGAATGGAATATTTTAATTGGAATTGATGTATGTACAGATAGATGGATCTCTACAAATACCGCAACAACTATTTTGTCTCTTATATTCTAGAGATGTACAGAAGAGGGTGTTATTCCATAACCGCAAAGACGTCGACAGTACATGAAATTTCACTTGAAATTCGTATACAGCTTAGTTAAACCACAAACTCAAAGCATATTGTATTGAAATATTGATAATGCACACTTCGATTCTCATTCATTCTCAATTTATATCAATGATTGTCTCTTACTACACTACACTTAATTTTTTTATATTCTTAATCAGTAATTAATTCAGTTGTTTCAGCTGTTGTTGTTACCGATTTTCTGACCGTCATTTCCGTTTGTTTTCACAGTCTACTAGATCAAAAGCTACAGTTAAAGCTTAAGTATTGTTTATTCAATGCTTCTTTTATTTGTTTTTCAACATATAACACACCTAATAATGTCAGAGTTTTATAATTAGAAAATACACATCCAGTTACTTTCAATGTTCTTAATTAATGTCAATCCTGAAATTTTAACCATATACTGTTACAGATAAACGAGTTTCCGTTTCAATTTTTTTTTATTGTTTTAGAGAGTATGAGCCGAGCTTACTGTTGCGCCCTCTACACATTGCATCTCACCACGATAGCTCCCTCAAATATATAATGTCACATTTTGTTAAATTGTACACCCTGTAATAAAATAATAACCGTCCAGACAATGGTAATAATTCAAAAATGAGATTTTTCAAATAATAAAAACACAAAATAAATAGAGTAGACGAATTTTATTTCTTCCAACAAAACGCCACAGGGTAGATTTTTACAGCTGTTATTATATTATTCAAAAGGCTGGATGATAAAAATATGACTTGAATGTCTTTTGATTGTTGCGATGAATAATCATTATGCTAAACTTTAATAAAATCAAAAAATTAAAATTAAACAAACAACACCGATAAATTATCGACAAATAAATATAAAAGTTAATTCAATCATATTTATGGATGATTAAATATTATATATTTTATTAATTCAACCATGATTTTATGTGACAACAACAAATAAACACAAATGTGACAATCATTGATGCATAAATATAAATTTAAATGGACAACTTCCTGAAAATTACTGAAATATTTTTGCTTATTTTGCCCATTATTATCAGAATGCCGCTTGTGAAGTACAAGAGAATAAAAAAAATAAACGAAGAAAACTTGAAAAGATCCTCTGGTTCCGGTCTTTGAATTGTTAGTAAAAAGGAAACTACTAATGGTCCAACAAAGTGGGTTCGTGTTGTCAAAGAAATCAACTAGACTTTAACGATCAAATATATCTTTTGCTGATATTTTATTATTAGTCTTAGGTTTGTGTTTTTTTTTTTGATCTTTTTATCTTCTAGTTAATTGGAAAAGTCGTAAAATCTTGTCAAGATGCGAGCATATTTCAAAAAGCTCTTTTTTTTTTTTGTTCAACCAGGACACCCACAATAATAATTCGTTTATAGATCAACACAAAATGGTGTATTGTTCGTTTGCAAACATGGCATTTTTATAGTAGCAAGATTTTATTTATTTGATTCTATCATAAAAAATCTCAGTCTCGATCTTCATCTTCTCTTATAGATCGTTCTTATAGCAGTGAAGATTTTCTGGTTTATATACTTGAATTGATTACTCAAGATGAAGATGGATACCACGATGAGGATTCTATTATGGAATCGCATCAAATCGTAAACATTATTTCTACTTTTTATAGCGTCAAATAAAACTAGCCCATATACATATATATGTCCAATTCTACTAGGATAAATTGAAATTAGATTGAATACGATAGAGAGTGTGTGTGTGTGTGTGAGAGAGAGAGAGAGGTAACTTAATTCACTCTAGTTTTAATTAATGTATTTTGATGGACCAACAGTGTAGTTTACTATAAGATATATGGCCGGTAGGTCCGGGAGTTAGGTTTGTATTTATAGATCAAAACAGATCTCTATTAAGCTGTATGAATGTGTACATTATTTGTTCATCTAAACTCATCCTGTTGTTTGTTATCTATATCGATCCATAATATTAAATTTCTATAATATACATATGTTGACAATTTGTACACAAAAACAAATAATAATAATAATACCAATTCAAATCATCGAATATACAATTGTTAGAATAAGTATTTTTGATATGATGGAATATCAAAATTAGATAAAAGCCTATATACTCTTTTATTATTATTATTCTATATTAAGCTCACGTCGCACTAATATGATAACGACAATCGTTATTCAGCTAACGCTCACTGTTTCTTTATCAAATTGTGGATTTACAGTCATGTTCAAGAGAGAAAGACAGAGATAGACAAGTCACAACATTGAAATTATTATACAAAAAGAATTCCTAAAGAAGTACATCGATCAAAATATAAGCGAAAAGAAATCCACCACCACATCATCATCATCACCAGCACTAAAGTAAATCTACGATCCTAATGCATTTCAATTTATAACCTCACAGCAATGTTAGTTATATTTCGACCGCCATATGACAACAAGGCATTCTTATTGTGTTTTGGTTTTTTGAATTCAAAGCCACTTTCCGTTGCGTAAACAATTACATACCCTAACCTAACATGCATTAGGAAGAAGCCTGAATACCAAATGGAGTAACAATAAAATAACAGACTCAGGCATCGATGTACTTCTCTTTTTTGTCTCTTTTTTATGGTCAAGAAATAAATATAGGAACAAATGAAGATCAATTGGAGACTTGTAAATTTATTTACACTACCTTTTGTTTTATATAATATTATTATTGTCTATCGTCTACTTTACAAATGAATTATGGTCGAGATTTTGGATTTATTATTGAATTTTCTTTACATTAAGCTTATTGTTTATTAGATATAGGTGGAGAAGACTAAAAACTAAAGAACGATGTAGAACAAAGCAAAAAAAAAAACCAAATCGACTTATTTATTTAGGATAAGAACATTATTTGAAAGAGTTCCAAAATCATGTAGAACAAGTTCATGGATTTATGTTGTAAACCCCCTTTTTTTATCCTTCTTCTTGTGTTAAAAGAGAGAGCGAGAACAAAAAAAAAGACGGGATTTATTGGTCAATTAATTAAATTAACAGTAAAACATCGTCCTATAAAGGATCAACTAATGAAATTTTGCCACAAAGCCGAAAACAAAAAAACGATAGATCTATACATATAAAGCGAGAAAAAATTGCTCATTCTCGAGAGCTTTTATTTTAAGTTAGGACAATTGCGATAAGCTAGAGAGAGAAAAAATGATTGAAATCAATTTTATGTATAATAAAAATTGTTTATTGCCGGCATAATTTCGTAAAAACATCCCATATAGAGGTGGGTTTTGAAAATATATCTATATATTCTTTATTTATTAATCAATAGTGGGGAAAGTCGTGAAAACTGTATTATTGTATAATTTCGTCAATCTTTCTATGCCCCCCCCACAATTTTTTGTTATTATCGCACACTGCACCATAATGAAAATCATTATACGTCAGCCTGTACATATCGTGACAGTTGAAAAAAGTCCAGAGATTATATAACTATGTCGCTTTATCCGGGGCAAGATCCTTTTTATATATACATCCACTTTGTAATTTTTTTTACTATATAATTTAACCCTTATAGTCCATAATTTATATAAAACGGCCTAAAGAGACAGCAAGTAGAGATAATTGGCCATTTTAATCTCAACACACAGATACAGCCAAAAGAATAAAAAATAAAAAACGAGAAATGAAACTCGACTTGACTAATTTCATTAGCAACATTTTTTTCATCAAAAAAAAAAATAATAATAATAATAATAATAGACAGTAATTGGGTTAAATTAAATAACAAATGAAATGAGTTTTGTGTAGGTAAGTATATAAATTTTGTGTGTGTTTAGAGAGAGAGAGAGTTTAAGGTTAACTATATTCCGATTAAATTAGTGCCAAGACAGTCCCTTGTGTCTTGTACAACATCAACCTTTGATTAGAACATTAGCAAGCAAATGGTCCCTCTATACTATTTGCTATTGTTATTGTTCAAAGTTTAATAATAACGAATCGATATTTTACCTTAACAATAATAAAAGAATAATAAAAAATTCCAATTCGAAATTCGCATAACGCGAAAACAGAAAGGTCAAGCACGTTCTACTTGAAATACGAATAATAAATAAAATAATCAACGGTCATGGTCGAGAAGGTGTGAAAAAAAAATTAACAATTTTAATTTTTCTAAGCTTGGGGCCAACTAAAATAAAAAAAATAAAAAAAAATTAACTCAAAACACGTGTCGAAAAATAATACCAAAAACGAATATAGTGTGAAACTCTTTTATTATCAAACATGGCTCTATTTCATTTATCTAAATAGGGGTAGTTTTCAATTAGTCCTCGATTTTTTGCAAATAAATTCATGAGTAATGATCTGTCTATATATTCTCACCAAACATTTCAAGTGTTGACATAACTACCCTTTCTTTCTTTCTTTCTTTCTCTATTTATCTATCTAAATATAGATCTATCTATCTCGCTTTTGAGATTGAGTGAAGTGGTTGGATGATCAATTTTGACACTTCAACTATACATATATAGATGTAGAGTAGAGTCCATTTTAACTCTCAAAGATCATCGACAATTTGGGTGCATGTGTTTGTGTACATACATATTTGAAGGCGTATATAGAGAGTGGGTGAATAATGTTGGAATAAGGGTGAGTATGATTTTGATGACAAAGTAAGTGGTTTCTGGGTACTGACAAGCTCTAGGTGGTGCAATATTATATGTGGACATCTTGTCTTGTTGTTGATAAATGAGAAACATCCCCAACTACGAACATATAAGTATATATAGATATAAATCATTATATATACTTGGAGAATTATCCGTCAACTAAACAATTGTTATATGTAGAAAAGAGATAGACGAGCATATTTCAGAATATTTCAAAAAATCTAAATAATTTTTTTAGGCGTGGAAAAGATCCCCCCCAATCGCCGTAGTTTGTGATAATCATCCAAATATATGTTTACTTTTGTTTTAATCAAAGCCAACTTCTATTAAAGAGTATTTTTTTCAAATTATTACAAAAGAGAAAAAGACTAAATATCTCTATCCCCTCTAGTCTCCCTCATTTTCTTCTTCTTTTGTTATAATTAATTCTAATTAAAAGTCGTTTATTATTATCATTATTATTATCAAACGAAACGAAAACGACAAGACAATTATTCTAACGGGAAATTATCAAAATTTTTATCAGACCAAAAAAAAACAAAAAACAAACAGATGGTTTCGAATAATAAAAGGAAAACAGATTTTCCAATCACATTAGACGAAAAAGGGGAAATATTCGCAAATTTCCATTTCCAATCGAAAAAAACAAAACCACCCCATCATTTCCTTCTAGTTCTATATATACCAATCAATATTATTATAAAGGGTTGAAACTTTTGTCCAAATCTTGATCTTGATATTCAAAATTCAAACATGAAAGGATTAATCTAATTATACAAATATATAGTTGTGTCAAAATTTTGACAGAGAGGACGAGATAGAGGGAGAAAGATTAAGGTTGAACAGGTATAAATTATTACACACACACAGAAGAGGAAAAAACCACCAAATTTGAATTAATACTACAAACAATAACCGTATTAGCTTTTATTCGATGAACACGATCTAGGCGGTTTTAAATTAATTCAATTCATACAACCCTCTTTCGCCGGTGTACCACCACCATCATCACCATACCCATAGGGTCGTCATGATAGTAGCAGTAGTAGTATTAGAGTGCAAGTGGTTTTTCGAGTAATATACACTATCGAGTTTCGGTGGTTGTACAAATTAAACTTTAATAAGGTGATTAGTGAATCAGATCAATAAAATCTCTCTCTTTGTCTCTACATAATCTCTCTCACTTTATTTATCCTATCTACTAGAAAATTCCCAACCATCACCCAAGTCGCTTTCATCTTATAACAAACAAAAGAATACGTAATGACTGTCAATTATTATTATTACCATTAAATATTGTAATTAACGTTTAATTTCTTGATAAAATAATTGATTAAATGGAAAAGTTAGCAACTTAGATGAAACTTGGAAGTTTTGGTAATATCAAAAACATGTATGTATATATATATATAGGTATATATAGAAGATATGTTTTTG
>JAZBGX010000288.1:0-37466 GCA_037414775.1 Zonitis immaculata
TATCTCTATCTCACTCTATTTTTTTGATGAATCTTAATGAATATAATTAGATCAGGAAAGGCACAAACAATTACTATCATCAATAAGTTTAATAAATAAATTGATGATTCGGTTTTGTGATGGATAAATAAAAGCGATTTATAACTTCATAGCATAACCATGAATGGCACATCAATTTTGGTATCCGGATTTCTAGTCGTATAAATACTCAAAGATCGTGACTATAAGTATACGATTAATACCCACACAATATATACATCTATATGTATATGTATGTATAGAGTCGACCGCAAATACAATGTGAATTATGATCGTTGAAAGAAAATTTGCATTCGTTACTTTTCAATTCGAACAATATAATATTACCTTTCAACAGCAAAATCCAATTCACTCTATACAAATAAAATAAAATAAATTGGACGAGCAGGACAACTTTTTTATTATAAATCAACTTGATTATTATTATTTTTCAAATTGTGAATTATCGTATTTAATCCGCTCAAAATTGTAGTTTAAACTGAAATTCGAATAAATCAATATTTGAATAATCATAAAACACGATCATGTAATAATTACAATGATAAATTTCAATATTTCGGATATTACAAATATGTGTAATTTTGGTGGATCCGCCGGGTGAGTAGAATTCCTTATTTAGAAAAATTATTCCAATTTTTCGTTCTTTCAATTGTTTATAAACAACAATCGAAGTGAATGTGTATTTATTCAAGCATTGCCAAATATAATTGTTTACAAAACAATTGTCAAGTCATTCAAAGAAGACAGGCGCCTCAATTTTAACAATTTTCGAAGTAATAATTAGAAGAAAAAAAGTTTCAGCTACCAGACCGTAACATAACATAGTCGAATGAAATAACAAGTGCAACAATATTCATTCAACCATACCCAAGAAAGTGGATTCATTTTATTGAAATGTTCTTTAAACGTTTAAGATTTTTTATTAAAATAATAATAGATGGAGATTGCCAATATAATCGATACATTGAATTTGTGAATTGCTATTTTTAGGAATCGATTGAGCTTGTCTGTATTTATTTATTCAACTATCAATTGAAATATAATAATACTCGTTTAAGATTATGTAATTTTTTTCAATATTTCACTTTTTATTTCTTCTATTATTGAATCGTTAGTCGTTAGATAGGAATATTATTGATTGACCTTTTTCTTTGTATATAGATATACATGTCTATATATACCTTTCAATTGTAACTATTCAATACTGGCAACAATAGAAGACTTAAAGTAATAATATCATCGATGGATCTTTGACACAATCTTCACGACTGGCACATTTGTTACGGTATGTTGCAATAATATTGAAGAAGAATAATACTTAAAATAAATCACTATATCGTGTGAAACGCAATTTGTTGTTTAAGCATGAGAAGATATTACAATTATAGGAAAGAAAAAAAAAGAAAAAAATTAAACAATTATTTTAGTTACAATAACTGTTTGAGGAGAATCTGATGGCAGAAAGAGTCAAAAATAAATTTTCTGAAGGCTCAATGGAGAAAAATCAGCTATTTCCAGATAAATTCCAAAAATTCATCATTTGAGCTTCAACAAAAATTTTCACTGTAGTTACTAGTCCATTATAAGCTTCTATTCAAGTTGACTTGTTAGTAGGTATATACAGGTCAAATATTGCAACTAAATTTTGAACCAGCTTCACTCAACCGATCCAGCTGAAATTCTGTATAGCTGCTGACTAACTAATATATAATATAGTATAATCATAGTTATGTACTCTTATCAATAGAATTCTATGGCGGCAGCAGCAGCAGCTCAATAAGAATAATATTGATTTAAAGAGAATGACAAACAAAAAAAAACTGGTTGAGAAGATTTTCTTTCAAGCAACCAAAGTAATATTTTATTGTTTCACAATGGTATAATCAAATTCTTGAGGATAACAATCTGAAAATATTTGATTTATTTGCTGCTGGGCAAGCGTATGTCGCCTATAGCAAGATAAAAGGTCTTGTAATAATGAAGCGCTGTCAGAAATGCATAGATTGAGATATATTAATTTAAAAGCATAAAACAAAATATTAAAAACAAAATCTTTTCAATCAGGCAACATTAATTTCTTATAGGTATACTAGCTGAAGTACCCGGCTTCGCTCGGGGAGTTGAAATGAGATTGTGTGGTAATTGAAATAAAAGAATAAATGTTCTCGAACGTTTGAACCCATGAAAAAAGGCTTACAATGTCCCATAATGTTCCAGAGTATTCCACAACATTCAGGTGTGTCCTAGAACATTTCACAAAGATCTGGGATGTTCCCGAACAATCCACAACATTCTGGTATGTTGTGGAATGCTATAGAACGCTTTCGAATGTTTTGGACTTTTCTATAGAAATTTCTAGAGGGCGAAACTTCAAGCCCGTATATCTTCAAAAGTACGATCTTAAGCTAAAAACGGAAACCTTCATGAACGGGAAATGAAGGGCTACCGTATATCATATACATACATTGTTTTTTGGGGGAATGAAAACGCGAAGCAGCGCTGGTTTTTACAGACGAACAAAGTTGAATAGAAAAATAGGGAATTGACTGGAATAATATAGAGCTTTTTTTTAATTTTCCGGAAATTATCAGTATAATTATAAAGATCATTCATTAGGACGCTTATGTAGTGAACATGAACAAATATGCTGTGGAATAGCCCATATTATCCCATTATCTAGAAATTACAGTGACTGTACTAGAAATTGAAGTACACCGCCATCTATTAGAAATTGATAGAACTAACCAATAAATAAACAGTATTGTCGTATAATAAACATTTAATTCGCAATAACAAATATCGGGTCAATATTTGAGATAAAAACTATCCTATCTTCTAAGTTGGACCAAATTACAGATAGTTACAAAATTTGATCAAAATCGGTTTAGTAGTTTCGGAGTTTATCCCGAACATACATCGTGACACGAGATTTTTATATATATATAATAAAGGTAAATATCATTACCAAAAATTTCTTTCGAATGATGGTCCGCAGTAACGTAAATTGTTGCTCCTATAATGCTAGGCCGGATGATTTTGGTAATGTTACCGACATAGCTATATTCACAAAATATTTTGTCACATCAATTATAACGAAAAATGTGAATTGCGTCCTAAATAAGCTACCAAATAATTTCGAAACATAAACAGTCCTGGTCAGGCCAGGTCTTGCTATGTCAGATTATGTTAATTCATTTCAGGGAAATCAAAAGGATATATAGTCTTGATAAATTGATTCACTCGTGTGTGAGACGCAAATCATGCACCTATTTTCAAATATGAATAAAGATAGTTGTGACGCAATTTACAATAAAATGCTCTTTGCGCCTTTAAATATTTCTAGTTCTTTATAGAGACCCCTTGTTTTATTGATATTTGTGAGTATAATGTTGCTCATGTATACGTTTTCTAATTTGCGGGTAGCACTCTTATGCTAAAATTTAGAATATTTCTTTCTCGCTGGCTTGAAATTATTTTAGAATATTTAGAAGACTGTTTAATTATTGTTTTGTACTTTTTTGTGATTGAGATAAACCTTTAAAGCTTCCTCAACCACAAAGTCTATAGTAAACTTCTCACTCACTTTTTTCACAACAATAGAAAATTTCTCTGCGAACATATTCTCAGTTGATTCAACAAATAAGAATAAGCTCTAAAAATGCGTTACTTGCAATTGTCTTTCTAGGTGATCAAAGACCTGATTCTCCCGTTGTTTAATCTCGGATTAAACAGTATACTCTCTCATTTTTTAATTGTTATTAGTTATTGTTGTTATCTCATCATTTATTAATTGCAATGATTGCAGTTAGGTTGTGATAAAGGTAAGCAAATAGCAAATATTTTATGTTGAGATATTTGCTAGAAACGTTTCACTATTTGAATTAGGTGTGTGAATCCACAGCAATGTTCGGGAATCTAATAAGTAATAAGCAATGTCTGGAAAATTTCAGCATTTCATTGATAATCTTCGGTAATACTCCACAACGTTCAAAAATGAAAGGAATGCTACAATATTTGTCGGTAAATATAAAAAAATTACTCGCGATCTTCGATAATACACTAAAATCCGAAAATGCAGAAACAGAACTATTTCACCACGCCTTTGAAATGGAACAATTGGCTCGGATAATTTTCCAAATATATTAAACGAGAATCAAAATAAAGATTCTATGGAATTTAACAGGAAGAGTGTCATTGTTTGAAATAGTGGATGGTCATCGGCAATAAAGGCGGCCATAAACAATAGTAAAATGCCTTTTATAGAAAATATCAAGAGAAATAATCAGAAATAATAGAGAAAAGTGGATACCCTGCTGAAATGCATTCAGCTACAGAAAATTTGAGCAATGCAATCAAGGAAGATTACATCAGCTTGAATAACGTAAGAAATTTTTGTAATAAATACTTGAATGACAAGTGTACCTACAAGATTAAATACAAAGACACACAAATTCACTGTTACTGTATTATTCGTAGTGCAATAAGATTGGATGATGCGTTCAATGGAATGCTTGGAGAGACAGAATCAATGCTAATAGTGGATTATATTTTACTTGTAATTTTGTAAAAAAATTACAGCTTTCTATAAAATAAATAAGCATTATAATCCCGCAATAATTGGGAAACCTGACAATGAGTGTACAAAATTGAAGGATATTTGTATCAAAAAATGCGAAATATGTTCATAAAACTGAGTATCAAATAATTTTATTGGTTGATAAACTTTTTAACATTTGATTTTAATTTCAATTGGAATTGGAAAAATATAGATACCTATTCTATCAATTTTAATGAAGCACGGTTGCATCTCAAGTACAGTTAAATAACAAGATTTTTGTTTCATATTTCAACAGTACTAAGTCATAATTATATAAAACTGACGATCCATAACCCTTGCGGTACTTTCCCGGGAAATGTAATACCTTTTTTCAAATCCAACATTATTATCATTATTATTATTAGATATCTAATTAATAATTCCTTAAAAAACTTTATCGATTTTTATCGTTAACAGAATCAATTTAAAAAACGGACGCACCTTTATTTATTGTTTGTTAAATAATAAATATATGACAGCTTCAATTTCCACGATTATCAATTTCAGTAATTAAACTGTCAAGTTGATTGTATAATAATAATAATAATAATAATAATAATAATGAAAAAAAATTGATCCATTAAATCATACAATTATGACTGAATATATTTTTTTTGCGATTCTATTTGTTCAAAGGAAACAATTATACGTACAATTTATTTATATTTATAACAATTATTGCACCTTATTCGTTTTACTATAATCGTTACGTATAATTTTCTCTAATTATAGAGTGAATTATTTCTCTCTAGGTGATAGTATTTTCTATTTAATGTACGGTCCTATATAGATTTTTAAAATGCAAGAAGACTACCGTTTTAATTATTTTTTTATTCCTAATAATCCATATTTGGAATATCCAATTTCCATCTGTCTTTATATAACAGAATGCAGCATCTTTTTTTTTCGGAAAAAAATCACATTAAAAGTCAGTAGTTAAATGAAACGATAGGCGAGGTCTTTTAGCTGTTAACAGGTGTGTAAATGTGGTGGGTAGGCTGTAGGTGATTTTGTGTAGGTTTCAGGAGTGGTGAATTCAACTACAAATGACCCTTAAAAATAATAGCAAATCTCACCCTAATATTTTATAATTGATAAATAAAATTCAATGTTCTATTATCATTTTTGAAAATTCAAATAAACGTTGTTTATTTAATTTATTGAATAAATGCAAATGAAATAGCGAGAATCTTTAGTAATAATAAAAGTTTTATATCGCCCACGTTAGATTCGTTTCGTTCAACTTTATATCGTATGAATTTTAATTCATATTCATATAATGTTGTTTTTTGTTCATTCATGATCAAGAACAACAACATGATCGGTAACATGAACTTGCGAATCCTGTCCATATTCATAATTTTTTTATTTGAATTAAAAAGTATATATATATATATTATTCATAATCGTCTAGTTACTTGTGTTTAACAAACATCGTTGAGTTTATTTGAAGAGAAACTCACGATAATCCTTGAAATTTAATTTTTTTCTTCTATTTTAGGATAATTATCAATATTTTCATATTATCATCATCATTATCATTGTCATTATTAACAATGAGAATACGTGTTATGTTACGGTTTATGAACATGTTGTGGAATTAATGTTGTTTTAAAAACAGATGGTTAGTCATTGAATTTACTCTATTATTTTAAATGGATAATAGTTGACAAAAGGCGAATTTCTCGGCCATTCACTGGATCACTAACCAGACAATTAGCACGAACAATTGAAAAAAATCTAATCACTAACGGTTCAATCATATAAAGAAATTTGCAAGAGTTATATTTTCCCAACAAAATGTTTTTTTCTTTATTACGACTGAGGAAGATTATGAGTTAATGAGTAATGTCTTAACGCAGATTGTCAAGTAATTTGTATGACGGGGCTGTCATCTTATGGCTTTATGACTTACTAGTTTTTCTGCAGTTGTTTCCCTTGGACAATATAGGCTCCGATTTTAAGACGTCGGAAACTCACTTATCACTTATCACCCTCTCTGCAAAATCAAGTTAGAAGGGACACAAAAATGGAATTTCCTAGAACCATAGCCAGGGCAATAACAAAAAAATACAATAGCAGAATTGAACCTCTAAAATGAAATTCCTAAGAAAGTTTGAAGGTTGCACAATGGAGAAATAAGAAACAAACTTAAAAAAATAAAGAGAAAAATGGAGCTATCATGTGTAGAGAATGTCACTTGAGAGAATACACAAAGCAGTCTCACATTATAGACCGAAGGGCCGATGAAATGTAGGAAGGCCCAGAAAAAGGTGAAAGCCCGCCCAAACTTTTCGGCAACAGCCTAGAAATAAACAAGAAGACGATTCTGGAAAATTCGAGGAAACAATCGTTTAAGTTTTGCTCCAACAATAATTTTACAAGGACTTCTCCAATAGAATTGTCCGGAACTCATGTTATTTGAGAGGCTGTATAGAAATCTTAATAAAATCCATTTGTTTTGAATTATCGCTCCATTAACGATATAAATAAAAATAAATAGAATCAATTTCATAACTCTAAAATAACATTTGAGAAAAAAATTGTCTATCCGGAATGACGTTATATCCGTTCGTTGTTTTCTAACATTTATTTCTAAGGCAATTCTCATAACTGTCACATTAAATATTTGCTCATCATTAATATTATTCTTATCATCATCATTATTATTAATAATAATAATATTATTATAAACAAATATATACGTATATATAATATATATTGGATAGAAAGCAAATATGTTAATGATAATCGTAAATTTTGTATTTGATCAGCTGGAAAATCTATTTCGAATAGTGGTATAATAATTTGAACATTTAAATATAGTTGGGCTTCAATTATTTCTAAACAAAAGAAGAAAAAAAACAGCAACGAGAACAAAAAAAGACCATCTACCTACATTTTTTTATTTTCTATAATTATCTTATATTTATAATTAGATTGCCTGTAGGAACTGAACATTAATTACTTTTCAAGTCAATTAACATCAACTATATAGCATTTCAATCGGTAGTTTCATAAGATGAGATGGCTCTTTTTTCTTTCATAAAATTTAAAGTCCAAAAATACAATAATATCAAATTACGAAGACCTATTAGAATAATAGCTTTTTTTTATAAAAAAAAATCATCGAATAATTTGTTTTATTTATCATTAATTATCTAGATTGATAATAGAGCGGTTATAATTAATGTAATTACTAATAAATTAAATTTTATTAATTATTATAATCGATAACAGACATCCGAATGTCTGTTACAGAATTCATTATCCCTCTAATATTTTTTTTCTCACATTATTACAATTTTTATTTTATTTTTTATTTTAAAATTGTCGATGGGGTGGTTTCCACTCAAGCCGACTTCCGTTACTAAACATCTGATATCATTTGAATTTTGTTAAATAATAAATACAAAATTGTTTACGAGTAGAGGTTGTTTGAAGATTTATCATTGTTGAATTATTGTGCATGTTTTCTATTCGTTTTAATAGATAACCTTTGACTGTAATAGCAACATGTCTGGATTTATTATGGTTGATATGTTTTTTTTTATATATATATTTCTGTTTCTTCAATATTTTCTAATTTCAAATGGAATTATTGTGGAAATGTGTCAGAATTGCCGACAGGCGCCTACATTATTATTATCATCCTTATTATTATTATTCATTAATTTTTATTTATTATAAATAATATTCCAGATATAAATATAATATTATTATTATTATTATCATCAAGATTATTTTTTGAATTTTCTCTAAATAACGTTGATTTTTTATATCTCAAGACTGTTATTTTAATTGAATTTGATTGTTCTAATTCACCAATTTCTTTTTTGGATTAATTAAAGAATGTTTAACAAAATTGTAAGCCTTTGAAGTCCTCCGACTGCTCCAAAATAATTTTTAAATTATTAATAATCTTAGACAATCTAAATGATGTTGTCCAAATTTGTTTAAATTTCCGGGAAACGTAAACATTTTGCCATATTTCCGAATTATTCATAATGTATGTATGGTAAGGAAGAAGATACTGCGGAGCAAACAATATTTCGCTGCATCAGGTGGGTCGAGCTTAGTCGCAACAGTTACAAGTAGCGACGTTGTCACTTGACAACGTCATTGAGCGGATGATGAAGTCCAGCAAAAACTAAGCTACCTCCTAACAATAGTAGAGTCCATCCTGAAGAGGAAAGCTGAATATCGAAGGGTGTCAGTGGAACAACTTTAATGTATGACTATTGATTTTGGTTGTGTGTGTTTAACTACAAACAAGGGTGACAGGAGTCACCTGGTCACAGAACGGGACTTGATCTAGGAGCCCTCGTTCACCAACGGAAAGATCATGTAATGAGTACACTAGCCCTTCCACTGAAGTGATGGCGCAAGGTGATTCCCAGAAGAAAGTTAGGCTTGAATGGAGGGACAAAAGTATTTAAGGCACAGTTATGAGCGTCAGGGGGCAATGATTCAAGAATAATATCCGTGAATACAGGATTAGAGTCTTAGGATCGTATAGTTCTGGACAAATTTTATCCGCAAACACTGGAAGTTTTACTGCGCCTGTCACAACGAACAGAATCTTTCGGAAAGTTTTCAAGATTTGATCAGCTGAAACAGTTAATGAAAGACCTCAAAAATGTGGAATAGATTCCTATAACAATTCAATACTGAAAAATAATTTTTTCGTTCATTCCTCAATGAAAATCAGTATTAATTCACTATCACACTTTTAGAAACTGGAAATTCTCCAGTGGTCATGAGAAAGAAAGCATAGGTTAGGCACGGGAAATTCAGAAATACGCTCGGAAATACGGGAAACTTTCTCATGAACTCAATAACCCGTGACAGTCAGATCATCTACTGTTCAGTCACTGGAGAGCTTCCCGTGAACCAGTATAAAAAAGACACGAATAGTGGCCACAGTGTTCAAAATGTGCAATTTCCTACGGAGTTTTTGGTATTTTCACCTATTTTATTAAAAAAAAAAATTTAATAACGACAAATATAAAAATTATAAAACGACCTTTTCAATGTAGATATTTTGTTATTTCAAAAAATTTCCATTATTTACTTTCGCCTTTTGTTATTCTCGAAAATATTTGATTAGGTAAAGATGTGGTCAAAAGCTGTTATTGTCTAGACTCTCCATTAGCATGAGTTGCTGTTTAAACGACAATCAAACAAAAAAATTAAATAACAAAAAAAAACTAAAGAAAGTCAATATAATTATTATTAATATAACAAGTCAGTTGATTTATCTTCGAGTAAAAAATAAAAATTATTCGATCTTTTATATTATAAATTATAAATATTGACAAATAAAAACAACAATAAATGGAAATCGAATAAAATAGAAAATTTATATTAAATGATGTTGTAAATCTCATTATCACCTTCAATCACCAATCAAAGTTGTCGACTTGTTGTTATTTTTGGAGGAGAAGAACAAGCTTAAGAAAATAAAACAATAAATGAATGAACAAAAGCTATACTGCTAATAATTGTAAAGTGGTTGAATAACGGCCAAGACCGGTCTGGGTGAAGCTGTATCTGTATATTATATACATATGTGTATCTATATAAAATATAGAAACTAAAAAAATAAAATAATAATAATCCTAAATAATTACTGACTATATAATGACGGTATATCCGGCGAACTAACAAACGCTGGAATAGTTCTTCTTTAATAATAATACAAGTTTTTAAAAGTCTTGGCGCTAGATCTTTATACAAATTGTTATATGTGAAAGAAAATAGGAATAAAAGCTCTCTCGTCTGGTGTTGTTGCTATTATTATTATTATTATAATTATTAGAGAGTACTTAATGCATTCTTCAACATCAACAACGCCAACAACCTCGAAATTAGAAAACTGAAAAATTAAAGAACAAAAAAAATTGAATCCTATCCCTTCATGTATATGTATACCGGGTGTCCCAGTCATCTGTAATCGGTCCATAACTTTTTTGCTATTCATTATATTGACATGTGGCTTTCGCCATCACACAGGCTGTCCCCAAATAGTGTAATGAATCAGTTATGTTTTTTTTAAATGGAATGATATATATATTTATACATAATTGGATTTATGAAGGAAAAATAATAAGACTTTGTATCAATGATTATGGGTCTATCTTTCTCTGTTCCGGTAATTTCCAACTTTTTTATGAGAAAATAACAATATTTGCCAAATCACTACGAGTTAACCCATTGAAATTTTGCAATAAACTTAATACAGGAAATTTTAAAATCACTTCTAGTTTCAGTAGGTATATGATTATTGATACACGTGAACAATTACTTACAGGGTGTACTGAAACGCAAGCAGTTGAATAACTAATTTTTTCAAATGGAACGCCCTATATCTGACCACAGATGTTGATAGCATTTTTGACGTGTTTTCCACTGATATAAATTTTGTATGGTAAATTTTGGATATTTATGAAAAAACTCAACAAATTTTTTTTATCACCATATACAAACTTTGTATCAGTGGAGAGCTCGTCAAAAATGATTCATCACTTCGACTGTTGAAACTACGAGTTTTTTTGAGGTTTTCTGTGATATTTTAATCACAAAATGTTGATGAATTACCTCGTAGTGATTTTGCAAACATTGCTTTTTTTCGCAGCAAAAAGTTGAATTGCTCCGGATTGATGAATGATAGAGCGATTCTCATGTATATAGAGTACCATTATTTTCTCATGCAGAATTCAATAATGTCATGATAAATATTGCATTCTATTTAAGAAAACATAACACTGATTTAGGACAGCCTGTATACAATGCAAATATTTCAACGATGTACAGTATAATCACACCTGTGAGATGGTAAGAACCACGTTTCAATATATTAAATAGCAAAAAAGTTATCGATCGATTACAGATAACTGGGACACCCGGTATATAAATATATGTATATATATTTTTCCCAATACTATCTAACCAAGAAGTAATCCAATATGGCAGCCATTTGAAAATCGAAAGATTGCACAGATAACTTGAAAACAAATGACGATGGAGGAGTTCTGGATAGACCAAAACATTTGTTTTGGAAAAGTGTCTAAAGAATGTACACCTCTACAAGCGGTCACATTAAGTCCTCTCGTCAAAAATTAAAATCGGCCAATTTTGATTTTTCCAAAAATATCTCAAATGCCAAAAATTTGAAATAGAATTTGTTATAAGCTTTGAATTCTGCAAAACTTTCACCATTTAACCGCTACTCTATCTCTTCTAATAACCGTGATCACATTAATGAGCGCCCAAATTGTTACACACTGTATAGTAATAGATATATAATATCAAAAGTGTTGTTTTAAATTATTCGAAACAACAACAACAACGGAATATAATTGCAAACAGTCTGCTAAATTTCCGGTTTTGTTCAATTAAATAAATAAAACTATATTTTGTGACTGGAATTAATTTTTTTGGAATGAGACCGGATTTATTATTATTAGGTTTCATTATTATTTTTATTATAATTATTAATTATAAACATTAATTGACCTCCAATTTATTAATTTTTTTGTTGTTTTTTTTTTCCTCTGAAAACCTTGAACAAATTAATTGATCGAAACACGCAAATTATTGTTTATTTTATAATAGTTAATTAATTTTTTTCAAATCACGATTTAATTGCAAAATGTCCATGACGTTATGGCGCCGAATTTTCTGTTGAACATAAAAAATAATGCACTTGAGAGAAATCGACAGGAGAAAAAGTATTGTTGGGGAAGTCGAGTGATTTGTTTTACATCAGTCTAAAAACTAAAATTTACTGCAAAAATAGGATTACAATTTAAATTAAATAATTTCTTTCACAAACAATAAGTCAGAGAATTCTAGAAAAAATTTGAAAATCTGAATATTTAAACAAAATTCTTGAAACTGGGGAATTTTCTTGAAATTTAAAAAATTTACCTTGAAGAATTTGTAAAAATCGTAGGAAAATCAAATTACAGTAAAACCACTGTTAGATGAACACCTACGGGTGAGATGAAAAGTATCCGTTTAAGACAGAAATTCTCGCTCAAAATATAGTACATTGAAAAATGAGTGTATAGTGCGAATTTTTCAATGGTCAAGTGCAGGAATTGTCTTTTGAAACGAGTTTTTCAAAATTATTTCTTC
This sequence comes from Zonitis immaculata, assembly GCA_037414775.1. Classification (NCBI taxonomy): domain Eukaryota; kingdom Metazoa; phylum Arthropoda; class Insecta; order Coleoptera; family Meloidae; genus Zonitis; species Zonitis immaculata. Next base: position 12,779 of record JAZBGX010000288.1, read on the forward strand.
TATATTGAACCCCTGTTTTGATAAAAATTGAACTTTTGAAATTTGGGGAAATTCCGGCAGTTGGTAGCAACTATATTGTCAACACGCTGTCTTTTGTTTAGCGTAATATTAATCAGTATTAATCATATTGAATATGAACGATGCATGCGCGTATGCCGCAGGCTGCCACCCTTATTTTACTAGCTATTAGAGTATCCAAAAAGGGGTGCTTTGATATCTATTAAAGCACTCCTTTTTTTTAATTAAGAACGCTATTAAAGACATAAAATAGAAAAAATATAAATTAGAGCTTTTAAAAGACTGTTATTTGTAACCTACGATTTCTTATAAGCATTTTGTTTCTCAAAATTTTTATAGACTGTTTTATTGATTTTAAACCATGCGACAATAGGCTGGCTATGCGAATCAATTCGCATAGCCAGCCTCTCAATTGAGAGATTCAAAACTATGAGTTTAAAGAAAAGGAAAATTTTTAGGAAAATGATAGATTTCATAAAATGAGTATTAAGTCAAGGTCCTTTCAAAAGAGAAATCGCGCGAATTGTCATTTTGCTTCATGGGATTTGCCAATAGGTGGTGAAATATGCATATCGTGTTCACGCCCGTCCAATAGAGGGTTTGAGCGAAAGAGGTATTGCCTTATGGGATTAACGTATAAGTAGTTCGATAAATTAGAAAATGTCTGGCCCTGGAAGGTGGCCGATTCGTTAAGGAAGATTCCACTGTACAAAATATTCAACAATACTGAAGTTTGAATTTCGGCTGCAATATTCTTTAATTTTCAGAAATTATTGTTCAAGTTTAAGTTTCAATTTCAATATTACACAAAAATGTTAGAAACTACTATAATTAGGCAATTAATGTGGTAACTGCAAAAAAAATATTGGATATAAAGAAAAAGCTGAATTTTTTCAGAGAAATCATTATTTCCCTCTACAATTAATCTTTTTGGAATTCATTTCAGATCATTTCTAAGAAAAATGAATAAAGTAATTAAGATTTTGAAGGACCTTCAACTACGCCCATTGTATTTCATGGGATTCCTGCAACAATCTACTAACACTGAATATTTCATATAAGAAAAAAATAACGTGATCAAATTCTAAACAGGTATATGAATAAAATTTCCACTTTTCTGATAAATTATTGAAGACTTCTGGAATGCCTTTGATAGTTGAAGACAAAAAAATATGTGGAAAAATCACCGGCAATCTGTAAAAGCCAGGAAAAATTGATAAAAAAATGATTTGCGAATTCAGAAAGAAATCATAATTCATTCATCTTTCTAACTAAATTAGCAAAAATATAAATCAAAATTCCAATTAATTATACTGAAAACTGAACGAAATAACGTTGAAATTTTGTTTGAAAATTAGCATAAGATATTCGAGTTTATCCAGAAATTCAACAAATTGTTCCCAATTCTTACAAATGTACTCTTAGGTCACACTATCAATGAATAGTTTGATAACAAGTCGGATACTAAAAAAAAAAAATTGAAAAAAAAATTACAAAACAAAGTTGATGGCCACGCCACGACGGGGTCAAGATGTGTCTTTTAAATTTCAAATAAATTAATAATAATTATAAAACGGAAGTGATGTAATTGAAATCAAGTCGATTATAAACTAGATCAATTTTTATTTATCTATTAATAGTGAAAAAGTGGATATCAACATCGAAATATAAATTTGATTTTATCAAAGTAGAATGATCATGAAATTCATCAGAACCAATACAACATATAAACGTAAATTTAACGGTTTCGAACAATTTTTATTGATTTTTATTTATTTTTCGTGTTAAATTGTGATAATTTTATGCAAATATTCGTCTAATAACAATAAAAAATAATAAAAAGAGAGAGCATGGCCAAGGTTGAGGTAAAAGTTAATAAGAATAATAAACCGTTGCGAAATCGTCGATGATGTAATAATAAAAAATAACAACAAAACGTACATCCATAAATGTTCATATTTTGTCCTCGTGACATTACCAATAACTTATTGTAAATAAATATTTCTATTAACAATATAACATTGAGGAGGGAAATAAACGATAAATCTGAATTGAAACGATTTCGTCCTATTTATAAAATAGAATCACGTTTATTATGTTGTGTAGCTGTTTTGAATGAATGTTTAAAATCTAGTTATTTTTTGCGATAATAACAATAATAAAAAAAGTACTATATACTATCTAGTTGTATTCATAATTCACTCGATTTCCTATATGTATAATATAAAATATATTTTGCATTGAGATTTAAATCGACATACAAACATACCGATTGTAAAATGTAAATTATTGACATCCAGGTTCTAACACCAAAGTTACAGTTGTCAAGATATAAGTCAAATAGAAATTTATTCATAAGTTGTTTATTTAGTTATTCATTTATTTAACGATGAGGAAAACTTATGAAAATGTATAAACTTGGTAATTTCGTATGCACAATTTTATTATCAACAGTTGATTGGTGATAAATGATAAGTAATTCAAGACAAGAAAACATAGAGAAACATTGATCATTGATTAATGATCGTGATGAAATTTTAACAATGATTGCAGATAAATCCAAAGATGTTCTAAGATAATATAAGAGAAATCAAAATGTCTTTTTTTTGTTTAGGAATTATTATTTATCTAATTCGAAATTTGAGGTCATTGCAAAAATCGTTTTCTCAAAATGGGATCTCTGGTTGCTACCCAAAGAATGATCTTTTCACAATTGCTACTAATTTCCAATTTACAAAGTTTTATTCATTTCTTGGATCAGGTAATTTGACGATAATTCAGCTTCGATCGTCAACAGGCAGAAACTGTTTTTGAATTTTATAAAAAAATTGCCAGAATGGTTTTTACCTTTTTATCTTACGACTGTTATTATTATTATTTTGTTAGAAGTTATAAAGAGCTTTCATTCAAAATTATGAGTTGAATTTGAATCAAAATAAGAACTATTTAACTGCGATTCATGGGAAATTTCACTTTTAATCAAGATTTTTAGGCAAAGGTCTAGAGGTCTGCTGCAAAACTTTCTAATTAAGATAGAAATTGTCATGAACTAATAAAACGTTATTTAAAAAACATGAAAAATTCTAATTTAATGAGAAAAAAGATTAATAAACTTACAATAAGATTTCTACTCATAATTAGATTCACAAATCAATTAGAGTCTGATTATGCGGAAATATTTTTTCACATTTCCACTTTCCGATGATTATTAGAAAGATTCTATAAATTTTCATAAGAGTTATCATAATTTATTATAGAAAAGTTGTATTCTCATTTAAAGATTTCAAATTTTATCACGTTTTTTTTCTAAAATGAAATATTCAGTGGTAGATTGTTGGAATTTTATAAAATAAAACAGGTGTAGTTGGGGTCTCCAAATTCGTATTTTTTTAGTTGTTTTCCATAAAATAGTTCCCCAAAATTTACAATTTCCCATTATTTTCACGTTTGAAGCTTCCTAAATTGAGGCAGCTTGAATTATTTTATCATCATTAAAGATCAAAATCAAAATATAGTGAAATCCCCATTACCGGACACCTCTCATGACTGGATATTCAAAATTTCTCGAAACTCTTACAGATAGACGAAACGTCCATTGAAAATGTATTCTATAAGTTAGCTAATTATTTTAGGAATGTCACAAAATCTTGTAGGTGGTGATGATAAGTTTTTAGAATTTCAATTAGTTCTTTTTGAAAAGCTTCAAATGAAAAGTAATGAAAAAATAAAAATCACCAAAAATTTGTTTTCCAAAGATTTACTATGCTCATGTTACAAATAATTTTTTTCCTAATTTATCAATTTTTCAGGGTAAAATTCATTATTTTTAATTATATAGTAAAAATTAGATACAGACAACTGGAGTCTAATCTTGTATCTAATTGTAAATAATTGGAAATTATCACCACTACTACTACTTCTATTAAAATTCTTTATATTCCATTATTTAAATAATAATAATAATAATAGTAATAATTGAGGAATTCGCGATTTATATAATTTAAAGTGACAGCTATGAGACGGATTTATGAGCAGCATTCCACTTGTCATACAGTTCAAAATGATAATAATAACAATAATAATAATAATAATGTAAGAACAAGGTTAATAATCAGATTACGAAATTATGGGTGTATAAGTTAAATATTTTAATTAACAATTAAAAACAAATTGTTTTAATGTATAGCTACCAAAGATTGTAAGGAATTTTTTTTTTTTTTAATTTTCGTTATAACAAATAAAAATTAGTCGATGGTTCGTATGGAGTTCTCCATATATACCTTTTATTATCGCGACAAAATTTCGCCACAACTTTCGAAAACTCACCTAGAACACTTAAACTATGTCCATTTCCTAGGCTAGTGTTGTGCACTTGACTCGTCATCTTGTTTAATAATAATAATAATAATAATAATAATACTAATCGAGTTTCATAACGAGACGGACATTAGGGCACTGAACTATTATACAACAACATTAACAACAACAAAATACACACATACACCTCTTTGATAATTATTCACTATCTTTCTATATAAAGGCACTTGTGGCTTCACTCCAAAATTCTATCTGTGTTACTCTAAATATTTCTATCTCTTTGTCTATTTTTATTTCTTCTTGTAACAGATGGTCGTACTGTAAAATCGATGGAATTAATTATAATAACAATTCGATTTTAACGATAGAAAAAAAATCGGAAAACTAAACAAAAGTGGTCGATATGTCCAAAAATGGTCGAAATCCGAAAACAACAAGTAATATGGCCTAGAATTATATTTGGGAAGTCGAAAAATAAACGAATGAATGAATCATAATTTCGAAAATGGCAAATCCGTTATTACAGGTGCTTTTTTTCACCTTTACGTTATTAGTAATTCAAATTTAAAGCGTTATTTCAAATAATAATTTGAATTTTTAGATCAATTCCACAATTATTTAGTTCCCCAATTAATAATTCTAATTAGCGAATTCCAACACCATAAATAAAAGACTTACAATTTTTTTCTCTCTATTTTTATTATAATTAATATTAATTATCCTTTCAATTAATTGAATAGAATTGATGCACAATATCACTTGAATCTGCTTTTTCGTAATTTATGTTTCGAAAATATAAGAAAACTTCACACAACAACACAAACAGATTATCGACCTTCTCGCTTGGCAACAAAATGAAAACTGAATCGAGTATCGAGTTCGTAGAACTGGACGCTTCTAAAACTCAAAAGCCTGACAATAATATAGCGGGGCTTCACCTTCAGTAGACTCGTCTCGATCTAAAATTAGTACCTAAGAACTTTAACTTTAAAAGCATCCTCGCTTTATTATTATTATTTTTTATTATTATCAATATTTAAATAATAACAATAGTAATAAAATATTTTCAGGATTAGATGGAATTGTTATAAATTTTGTTGTTAGCAGTGTGTGGGCTTGAATTTTGTGAATTGGGTCTTTTCTTTTTTAAGTTGTTGTTGGATGGACGGAATGACTCAACTTCGGACAATGCAGTTTTGTTTGGTGACCATCAGGGTAGAAATTTAAAAGGATAATTCGGCGAATTTGTAGGCGGTTGAATGTCTGACAATAATAACGAAGAAAATGGAATTTTTCTCTTATTTTCGGCGCCAAATAAAAAAAAAGTATTTATTTAGATTAGATAACGCGATATTCTTATCTAGAGCAAATAAATGAAAAAATAATCTGGAAATATGAATCAATTTTAATTATTGTAATTATAAATAATTTTAATGTTTGTAATCTTTATCTTCATCTCTTTCAAGATATAGATAATTGATGGTACTAATTAGAAACGATGAGAATTAGAATTTGAATAAATAGATAATGGGATTTGTTTTGTTTTGTTTTAATTGCCACTATCCCAAAATAATTTGTTGTTAAATTGTTGGCACAACAACTAGGAAATTTTACAACAAAAACGTTCGTGCGTCATTGTTAGAAATTTTTCCCCTTTTATCACTTATTCATTTTTGTTTTATATTGGCTTGTGAATTTTCAGTGATATAAAAATTTCCATTATCCAACGTGGGAAAATTGATAAATTCTAGCTTTGGAATACTCGAAATGGAAAATTTACATACAATAATGTTGGACTGTTGTTTCGAGGAAATCTCATGATTGTATGATGATTTTTGAAAATTTATTCTAAAATAAACTGAAAATCTGAAGCTCCATTTGAATTTCGGACAATAATCTGATTTAAATATTGGAAAACACATTCTAAATTAAGTGAACACTGTAAGATTTTCTGTTACAAAAAAGTTCTAAGTTTCAGAAATGAAACCCAAAAAAAATAAAATGAATAATTTCGAATCTGATATTCTTGAAAATTTTATTTCGATATGTGAACAAATATATATGTGAACAGTTATATATATCTCATAATTAGCCTCAAAAATTTTTTTCCTTGATTATCATCTTCAATAATAATCATATAATTAATTAGGATAAATTACTAGTTTCCGTTTTATTTGGAAACTGATAATCTACAATATTAGATTTAATTAAAATTAATATCGATAAGGGGTCAATAATTTTGTGCAAAATAAAAGAAATTCCAATGTCAAGATTGAAAATAAATTACCTTGTTGATAGTTTGAATATAATTGCTAATGTCCATAGACGTACACTTATAATTTGTAATAAAACTGACAATAATACAGGCTTGTTCCTTGTTTTGTTCCTGAGGTAATACGAAAGTCATCCTACGGCAGGAAGTGGATGGATCCGGGAGGGAGTCTACAACACCATTAAAGATTTCCCTCTCCTCTCAAAAAAACGCAGGTCTTGTCATGTCAGTTAATGCTCTTTTCGAGAGAGTAACCACCGTGAATATGTTCAGTACTCACAGAAAAAGGCAGGACGCTAAGTATGACTGTGGCTGAGGCCCCAATCACAAGCTATGACAGTTCTGCGACTCTCATAGATCACTAAACAAGTTCACGGAAAAACAAGGTTGTAAAAGGTAAAAACGTCACGGGAGGATGATGGAATTTAGAGACGGTAGAAACTAGAAGACCAGTCCTTTCGCAGATGTGATACCACAGGGGAATGGTATATGAAAGCTGAGGGACAATTGCACAAAAGACCTTGTCCCGTGTTCATTGACAGGAAGAGGCACATGATTAAGAAAAAGTCGGATTATGTTAATTCGCTATTAATAAAACAATTGAAAGGATAAAAGTCTTGATAATTTGATTCATTTATCTCTCATGGGTGAATCGAATTATCAGATGCATGGGACGCAATTTGTGTACTTCCAATTATAAACAAAGAAAGTTGAGACGGAATGTACAACGATATCCGTAAGTTATATGTGTTATGTTATGTTATGTTATATGTGTTATATGTTATGTGTTATGTGAATAGGTCCTAATTTATCAAATAAAGTGCCATTTTGATTTATAATAATTTCTATTTCTCTATATAAGGGCGAGATTCTTCTAGAGAAAACATTTAAATTATTACATTAGATATTTGATATTTTCCGAAATTATGTGGAAATAGAACCAGCAAAATGTCAAGATTACGTTTTAAATTATTGTGTTCAGAATTGAGTTGAATTATGTGTCTATTTTCGTAAAAAATCTGAACATCTCGAAATGGGATAAACTCAATAATTTGGAATTTACTTAAATTTCAAAATAATTTGAGTTCAAAAAATATTCGAAAAACATTACAGACAAACCAAAAAGAGAATTTGAAATTGTTACTTGAAAAGGGCTGGAGAATGATAATCTCGAGAATTTATTTATTTATGAGAACATCGAACAAACTACAATCGATATAATATTTTGCTGAATCAAGATTTTCTTATGAGAAATCAGACTTACAATTGGAAATAAATAATGGAATTAAAGAAAAGCTAACACATAATTCTACAATAATTTAAAAGCAATTAAGAATTCTTGATTAATGAGTCAAAATAATCGAAATTTGATTGGGAAACATGAAATTCTTTAGCCAACAATTTTTTTTTTTAGTTCGGAAAAATTTTTAAAATTTGATTGTCAGCAATTACCATTAAATCAACAATTCTCTAGGAAAAAGAATTAAACTATAATTATTTTTAATGGAAAATTTTTAGAAATGTACTACCACAAAAAACTTATGAAATCTCGTGGGAAAATATATGAGAATTTTCACTAGCATATAGAAAGATTGATAATAATTTTCATATTTCTATCTAAAACCGAAATTTTCCTAAACAAACCAAAAGTTATCAATACCTAACAGCTTGATATGTGTAAGAATTTATGACGAAAACATTGAAAAATTATCTACATGCATTATTCCTCTCATAACAAGGTACTTGTAAAACATGGTTTCGATGTTACATGGTATAAAAAAAAGGAACGTTCGAATAACATGATGGATTGTGAATTTAATTTACTCACAAAACAGAGATCAAAATCTCCCCAATTTCAAATCAATTGAATTCAAGCCGCGTATTTTGTAATAATCATCAAAAACCACTTGACGAATTTTAAACAATTCCATAGAAAAATTCCTATTAAAAAAAATTAATAAAACAATATCGGATTATTTTTTAAGCGACATATAATTGAGTCATAATGCACCCACATATCTTGCATATAAAACCATTTTATTTGAACATGCACAAACACAAAAACTGATACTAATCTTACGCAACTCGAAACTAGTTCACCACACACATCGAATAATAGTCTCCCACAATTACACAAAATTGCAATATTATTATTATTATACTGGAAAATTATTGCTAGTAGGATGAGTATCAGCTAAATTAAGTCGAATCTATAAAAGTAACTTGGTATCAACCTACACTTGAAAAAAAAACAAATTAAACTATTGTGACATTATTAATCATATGATAATAATAGGTAATTTACACCGGATTTTGTGAATAGGGGCATGTCGAATTTTGTTAGTCAGATGATGACAAATTCACAATAGAAACTATGACAATAAATGGAAGATTTGAACAAAGATATCCATTTTAATATCTATATCTAATTTTTTTTTCTTCAATAATAGAAAATTTTATGAGTAATTATGAAAAAATGTGCAATGTTTTTTTATTTTATTGTTAGAATGAAAAAATATGCGGGCTTGTCGTTATTGTTTTCAGTTCTTATTCTCAACAATTTAATAATAAAGTTGACGATAATATTGTTGTTTTAATTATAAACAATTATTTATATAAATACGTACGATTTCAACTAATAACAATAATAACAACAATTGTTTTTTGAAATCAAGATTCGTAATCAATCTCGTTTATTTATAATTTTGTTACAATAATAAATCGATAAGGCGTTCTCCATTCATCACAACAATTGACATTAAAATAAATTGCGAATAACTGTACGGCGCCTCTGATTAAGAACCCGCCGATTATTATTATTATTATTATTATTATTTTTGTAGAATTTTATTATCTAAATAATAATAATAATAATAACATACAATTAAAATTGTAATTTTTATCAAATTACAACCATGCTGCGTCTAATTATTTGAACTTGATTAAAATATTGTTGATTACAATTAATTTACAAAACAATTATTTTTTTATTACTTTTTGTTTCAACTTAAAATAAACATTGGAAGTTGTCAGTGATTTTTAAGCGACTATAAATTACTACAGGTATTTTATTTGCCGAGAGACTAAGATTTAGAGCGTGACCGTTTCTCCTTGTATTCTTCGATGGGTCCAGAGAAATACTCTGGAGGGCACTATAAAGAAGAAAGTTCACACAATATATACAATATACATATAGATATATATGTGTATATATAGATATAGTGGCTTTTTATAAAGACTACAGGTAGATTTTTGTGGGTTAGCTACAAAAACAGGTAGGTGGATCGTTTGGAAGTAATGCAGCATACTGCATTGCTTTGAAATAATTAGAGATACCGTGAATGTTTTATTGTCTAGACTTTAAGACGAATGGAATGATGACGATGATGATGATAATGATGATGATGGGTAGCGGAAAGAATTTGTTGGATGTTAAAACTATTAATTTATACGAGTGTTGGAAATGTTTCAAAAGACTACCCCGCTGTTGTATTTTTCTATCTCTTATTGTTAAAAATTCATTAATAGAAATGTTTTATATAAGAAATAACATTATACTTATCTCTAATTTACATTGTTTTATAGGATGATTCTTCAATTTTTAGTAATTTGAGTCTTTGAAAATTATAAAATTATTCATTATTTCAAAGAAAAATGTGATATAGTGGCATTTTCAGAGAAGTACGCACGATATAATGCACATAAATCGTATTAGTTGGGATAATGAAAGTTTGATTTTGCTTAATGATGAGAGTGATGACTGATCTGATGACTGATGAGGATGAGTAAAGAGCGGATGTATAGGCGCACCTTAGAATGTCTCGCGTCTAACGTAGCGTAGGAAGTAATAATTTTTTTCTCAACTTGTTTGATAAAATGCTCTGGGTATTTTGATCCAACATGGCACACCAATGGAAAATAAATAGTAGGGGGTAAATTTCATCTTCAATCGACCACTGAAGTCGGCAAGTCTTGCCAACCACTTTTATGGTCTACTGCTAACTACTGTAATACCAATAATATACATCAGGGGCGTAGCGAGAATTTTCAGCACCCGGGAGCAAACTTTAACAGGCACCCCCTACCGCTTCTATTTTCACGATTTAATAGAGTATTATTTCTTAATTGGAATAAATAATGGAATATATTCTAAATTTGTCCTCGTATAATTCGTTGTAATTTATTTAAGTAAAAGTAATATACTTTTTCATTTTATTTGTTCATTAATCTATATTTATGAATATTTATAGATATGTCGCCACTTAGCGCCCCTAAAATATTGCGCCCCGGGGCATTTGCTCCCATCTGCTCCCCTGATATACATTGCCAAATCATACTATGTACACTGAAATGAAATGTACTGCTCGTTTGTTTGATATTGCGATGTTGTTACGCAGGCCATGCCTGTATTAAGCCAATATCCGCTCGTAGGTGACGAGTAAAATTATTCATGATCTTGCTTTTTTTTACAAGATAAAGGCCAAGACCAAGACTAAGGCCACTGTTCAGTACTCTTACTGTTGAAAAATACATTCCGTTATGGAATTGTATAGTACACTGCCACAGTATTCATGACGTCATAAATTACCGTCATTGTTTTATTGTGAGCACTGATCTTTTCGAGGTATGGCACTCGCAGTACGTGTTTTTTGCTCACGTGATCAAAAAATAGCGGTAATTTTGCATCAGTTTGCATCAATTAGGAATATAAGCAAAATAGTGTCTTTTTTAATGAGTTTAAGTCGATTAATAACTAAATTGAACATCAAATATTTGATTATAACGATATTTAACCAGTTTTTTTCTATTTTTTTTCGGAGGCTTCTTCAATAAATTGCAGTGTTCCGGTATAGCTTTAAAAGGAACAGCTTCGCAGCATACTAAATTGACTTCAGAAATTATAGTGGTCGTAGTGCATATCGAAACGCACCCTTAGAGCAGGATTATAACCGATACAAAATAACTAACTACTGATATTGTTTCATTTGAAAGAAGTTTTCCCAGATAATAAAAGTAGAAAATATTCAAACAATGAAAATGCGACTCGAATATGCGCTTCCGCATAAAAATTAAAAATTGCTAATTATTCAGTAAAAAAAAAAATTAAACTGTGCTGAAATTTGAAAACACTTGAAGAATATTAGCTGGTATTTTCCCATAATTACAATATTTCTCGGTAATACCCATTAAAAGAAGAATAATGAGCATTTTATGTGACAACATGAAAATTTTCACTATTTTCTTGAAAAATCACATTATCGAGATTTATTCATTAAAAATCTAAATTTAGAAACAAAAAAGTTTACATTACGAAGGAAATTATTTCAAATTTGGGGAAATGATAAGAGGTGTCTTATTGTATAAAAACTTTTGTTGGAAAGTTCGCGAAAAATCAAGTTTATTTCGAGAAGTTTGAAAACAATACTTGGAAATTCCTAAGTAAATTCGACGAAATTTTGCCTGAAATGGCTAGAACTTTTTTCCCACTGTTAGTCTAAAATTTCAAGGATTCAAGACAAAACAAAAAGAGCCATGCAACAACAACGATACGAAACCTTATCACTATAAATAATGAAGGGTATGAAAGTCAAATCTACCTGATATTGTTAATTTATATAACTGCCATATATTACGTTAATTATTTTTCCGTTTCAATAGTCTCGCCCACTATAGTCAATATAAATAATAACAATAATCATTTCACTATCCCATTAACATGTATTTTGAAGCTTCTGAATAGAGAGAGCCTTCCAGCGACCATCTACGATATAAAATTTATTCAAATATTGTAACATATGTGTGTAAATAAACTTATTTTATAATCTTATATATCTATATCTATAGAAAAATATATATGTATGTGTGTCTATATAGAATAGTTGTGGGTAGATGACTTCCCTTTCGCATTCATTTGCATTAAGAACTCGTTTCTATATAACGAAGAGAAAAAAAACACCCACATTCACACACTTTGTGAATGAATGAAACACATAACTGGGCGTTAAATAAGCCTTATATAAATTCTAAATGTTGTATAGTGGGCATTTTGCGATTCAATATTACGATTGACGACGACCTACTGCTCTTTAGACATCAACTAATAAGAATGAGAAAATTTCGTCATCTTGAAGTAGACAAACAGATTCGCAAAAAATTTCAAAAATTGATAAAAAAAAATTAACTTTTACCAGTAATAAATGATTAGGTAATTCAAGTAATTGATAAGTTTCTTGTAATTCAACCTAGACATTGACCAATTATATATTGTAGTATCAGGTAGATGTAGGTTTTCAACTTCCTCTTTTCCTTTTAATTCACAATAATCTGTAGGAAGTCACGTGGGTTGCATTATACTCGAATTATTCAATCGACTACACATTCACTACAAAAAAAAAAAAATGATTGAACTTCGTATTTGTATTTCACAAAATCCATCACTTGAATAAGGAAATATTAGGTTGGTGCCTTGGAAACCCGCCACTTTTTTCCGATCGATATCTTTAGAATAATCCATTGCAATATATAAATGGAGCAAGAGAATGGGTCACCCGATGATAGGACAACTCAATCCAAGTAGTAGGTAAAGTCTTACATTAAATGTGGCAGAATTGGAAAGACTTAGAGGAATGGGTTCCAGATTAAGTTCACGCTGTTTGGCAGAGCAACTTCACTGCTCGCTTACACTGCGATAAAAAATCATCTCCATGCTTCATGTACATTTTGTTTGGTTGCCACTTGAACTGACAAAATTTGAAATTCGGAAGAGAGTGGACGTATGTACAGAGCTGCTGAGTTTTATTTATTCAGGAGATGGGAAGTGGACTTTGTACGTCAATTATACTCTTTAGTTCCAGTGACTAAGAGCTGAGGAAACAGGCGTAGTGACACCAAAATCTGACACCAGTTAAAAGGCTCTTTTGGGTGTGCGATGGGAATAAAATGGAATAATGTACTGGGGAGCTCTTGCCAACAAACAGTACAATCACGACTGTGATTTACTGTGAACAGCTGGATAGTATTAGAGCTAGACTACTGAAAAATCAAAGTGTACTTCTTACATGACAACGCCCGACTCTATACAACTTGCGCGAGTCGTAAAAAACCTATTTCACTTTGTTAATTTGTTATTAAGAGTTCGGTTTTCAAAAGTAGAAAACTCTAGTGCCGTACTTATATTTTCCTTGTATTTAGGTAGATATATTTGAACATTTCAAAATCTTCCTTCAAAACTGAATTTTGATTCTCTGAGGGTTTTCATGTTTATTTGAAACTCTATATCTATATTTTGACAGAAGATAGACGTAAGGAAAAAAGTCAATTTCTTTGTCAGGAAAAACCGAAATTTCAATTCTAAACTACAACATTAATTGATAATCAAATTTTATAATCAAAAACAAAATCTCCATTTACCGAATTGATAATAATTAACGGTTATTATAATAAGTTTTTTTTCTATCCAAATATTAAATTACTGTCAATAAGTCGATTGCGAAGTAGACTAAAAATTTTCCTGGAAAAAAACTCCATTTATTATTGTAATTAATCGAAATAATGATGAAATATAAACAAAGATTCTCGCCTACAGAAATTTCATGACTAATCGATATAAATATGATCATAAAACTGTCGTCGAAAAAGGAAATCGAAAAATTATTGCATTTTCAGGAAAATCAAGTAATAATAATAGTTCGATTATCATAACCAGTATTTAACCTCTTTAATAATTTTATTTTTTAGAATGATTATAATTGAGATAAGTAATGGAGAATTTGGAGCGAAAGTTCGCAGGTTATAGTTAGGTACACAAAATTTATCAATCACAATCACTAAAAATGATGTCAAGTTGATTATTTTTCTGATGTCGAAGAATAGAGTTTGATTTACAACATGACAATTGACTGAAAGGCAAATCCATGATCATAATTTAATAATTTAAATAATAAAAATCCAACAACAATTTCCAAAGTTCAACATAAATGAATCCAAAAACAATGAATGAAAACCATAAGCTATTAAGAATTAAAAAAAAAACAATTACTTCCTTGATCATCAATAATAAAATAATTATCGACAATTATTGAGCTTGATACTAGAGGTCTTGACCAGATAACTGTTAACATATCATTTTTGTCATTTGATTGTTATTCAAAAACTCCAACAAAATCAATTTTAATTGATTCATCAACAATAAAATGTTAGTCAAATGGTCATTCTAAAATCTTGAAGTTATCATGTAATTGTTTATTGCAATGATGAAATTTTGAATGTGGGCAGGAGAATTACATAATATGTACTACGATTTAGTAAATATTATTTTCAAAAAAGAATAATTTAGTTACAATCTCGTTAAATTGATTTATTAATTAAAATATTTATATACATAGGTATATATCTATGTTAGTTGATTTCACTTGATATCACTTTCATTCATAATTTGTTTTATTTATTATTTTGTCGCGTGTTTTCTCATTCATTATAAGTATTATCGAAAAATTTATCAAAACACGTGCAGAATTTTTAGATTAGTGATTAATAATAGGTAATAGGATTTTTTTATTGCGTTGGTGGATATTTATTTTGACTCAATAGATTTCGAAACTGCCAATTTCGCAGTTGTGGTATAAACTTTTAAAATTTGCATGACTAAATTTAATGGGACCGGAAAGTAATGTCGTTTTTATGTATATATGTCGATAAATATTCGTCTGTCATTTAATAATAGAAAACTGTCCTGTCAGAAACATTCTATTGTTTTTCTACGATCGACTAGAAAATGCGATTTTCATAAGTATGCTTTACGTTTGGAAAACTTCAAACTGCAGTACAATAAAGCGTTGCCAAGCGGTGTTAAAATATTTCCACACTGTAAAAATGCAATTTTCAGTGTTATCTTGTCATATATTAATAATCTAGAATATTCGACCCTGATGTGCAAAGTGAGATGCAATAGATTGTCAAATCATTTCTGATTTGCCAATTCGCGTTGTTTATGTTACGTTATGTTAAAATAAATACTTAAATTTAATTCTAATATCACTTGTACGATTATAGAAAAAATATTGTACATTATTCGAGCAGAAAATATTTTTCGAAACTCGTGAGTCTTGCAACAAAAATGGTAATATTGATCTCCCTGGCTCTTATCAATCAAAAGTAAGTCCAACAAAGTTAGACAATGACATGTTAACGGTGGAAGTGGAAGCAAATTTGTGTCAGATAATCAATAAACTGTCAAACATTCTCAAACAAACTTTGATCCAGCATCCTAGAATATTTGTAGCAGATTGGTAAAATAAGCAGAGTAGGTGTTTGGGTTTGGCATAATCTATCCGAAGAAAAGAAAGCCCACCGGTCCACTACATGTGCAACACAATACAAAAGAGTTTCTGATCGCTTCATTACTAGCGAATGAAAATGATTCCAAAATGCATAAAGCTTGTCACTCCCTCCGAATAAATCGGTCAAGCGCAAAACGTCGATATAGTCAAACAGAATACTATTATTCTCGGTTCCAAAGTCATACTATGCATTTATTGGGACCAGCTCGCCGGCGTAGTATGTATATCATAAACTATTAAAATCAAATGAAACCATTCCAGGCGATTGTTATCGAGCTTTGAGCCAAAAGCATTAAAAGACAAACGGGCACAATATAACGAGCGATATGATAAAGTGAATTCGCAGTATAATGATGCTAGATCCCATGTTGCAAGACATACTCACATGAATTTGTTGTAAAGTCAAAAACTATATTCAATCCCCGTATTCTTTAGAAGTTTCTCCCTGTGACTATTACCTGTTTCGAGTAATCGTGCACGCCGGCCTGGCTTACCAGCACATCCAGTCTTATGGAAAAGTTAAAAATGATATCGTTGATAGCTTCAGTTTTTCAACACGGAATTTTTATAACTTGATAACCGAAAGTATTGGTCCCCGATCCTGAATATACCTATAACCTATAGTTTTTGACAATAAAGACTCAAATTTCGGGAAAAAAAACAACAGGAGCAAACTTGTACATCTAATAGATTCCAGTTATAAAGTTTATTAGAACGGTTAAAAAAAAATCACTACTAGATAACTGAAATCGGGGAATATCTATATTCCATCAATAAATTGTCTAATTATTATTTAGTCCTCTTATTCTCCATTCATAATAATTCTTATCGATAGATATAAGTATTTATTAAAACACGTGCGAAATTATTGATTAATGAACAATAAAAGTCTTTTTAATAGTAATAATAATTGTGTATGCTTTTGTGGGTGGATGTTTGTTTCAAATAAATAGAAAATCGTTACAAACGTTGCCATTTCCTTTTGCAATAATTCAAATCATAAATTCTATTTTTGTGAATTCTGATTTCACAAAACTATATCGTCTGATTGTTTATTACCTTTTGTTACCTCGCAACCTTATCTTGTATAAACATATAAAATTTTTAGTATCCAATTGTCAAATCAGGTTTTTTTGGTTCAGAAATTTTTCAGTCGGGTTACTGGCTTGCGCTACTATTGAAATCACTCACAACTGAGCATTGATATTGATCTATAACTAATTTTCTATTAGTCAAAATAAAATATTAGAATGAATTATCATATACTCTAACTCTTCACTTGATTATTGAACGGAATGCCACTGTTTTTGGTAATAGTAATTTGCATATCAATTCAATTGGGTTATTAATATGCACATGCAAAATGTAATCATTTTTTTCAAGAGTTTCGCTTCATTTGAATTTTTCTTCTTTGATTGTGCTCTAGAGAAAGAGTCAATGTATGGACTAGTCACGAAGTTGTAGCTTGTTTTAAAATGTAACATAACGAATAACGATCGTGCGAAAACAACGTAAATTAGATGTGCTTTTCAAAACACTTTCACAATTGTTACAAATAAAAATTATAAATATAACTACAAACATCGTGTAGTAATAATTAAGTAAGTAATAATTATTGTTTGAATAAATACCATCATTATTTTATTATAGTAGAAAATTTCAATAAAAAATATTTTATAGTTCATGCACTTTCAAAATTACATACACGCCTATGTACCTACTTCCATCCCTGAACAAACTCTATTGCAATAATGAAATATCGGTTGAATTGAGTTGTTTTGTTGGTACACCTGTCGTTTATAACGATCATGTATAAATCATTTGTCGAAATTTTGGCGGTAATATTTCGAAAAAGTCAAAAGTCAATTGGAATAAATTTTACTTTTTTTTTACTTCCATTTTAGTAAAAGAATTTGTGAAATTTCCAATTAAAAAGAAACATCCGAAATTATAACTGTAATTTTTATTATCAATATAGTTTTGATTAAAAGTATAAATGTAAATTTCAAGTAAAGATCCGACCTCCCGGTGGCCGATAACCATTTATCATCATTACCATCCAATGTCTGCGATTAAGTTTTATTTTCCAATCCAACAACAACAACAAAACTTTCAAGTTGTGCATATTATATAAAGATGAAAGAATTAAGTTTATTGTTCAATGATCTAGATCGGGATATCGGAGGCGGGTTCCGTCTTCTGTCAAATTTGTAGGTCCTTTATAAATAATAATTTCCCAGTCCGTTTCAAAATTTATGTAATTCCCAAAATCTACACTTTATCATAAATAAAAACAACATTATTATAGCGATATGGTAAAATCTTTTTTTTTTTTTTTGTAAGTAGATGTAGTTTCCGGAAGAATTAACGATAACGTGATTGTTTTAGAGGCGTATCGAATCTATAAACACGGATTTGGTGTGTCCATCGTCTAGATCTTCTTCAATATAACAAACAATTTTTCTCAACTATCACACTCTTACACATGAATTCAATTTGATAGATAAGTGAGATAGAAGTATGTATGATATGTTTATTTTTATAAACTTACAACACAACAAAACAACAACAATAAGAGCTCAAAGACGCAGGTGATAATGTCAGGTCGGAGGTTAATGAAAAGTGGGCGTTAATAATAGAGTGTGTTGTAAGGGGTTGAACATTGGTATTTTTCGACGCTATCGATTCTTGTAAATATTTTTTAACGACTTTTAAATATTGATGTGGATGTAGATTTGGGCGGAGATTTAAAAGTGTTAATTTTACTTGGATTTTAGACCGACAAACTCTTATCGAATCAAAAATAAAAAGAGAAACTCGAATCTATAAAAAATATGTTATACAGGCTACCCGCTATCGACTATGCAACAACATTAAATTTGGAGAAAAAATATCAACTCACTTTCTGGCGCTTTAGGTCTATGGAATTATTCATTTATCCCATTTCAAAAGAGCTATGTTGCTAATTAATCGGCAAAAGTTAAACGATAACACTTGAATCTAATTATTGATAAATAAAACAGTTGAGCCACTGGAAATCGAGTGAATTTCAAAGAAATAGGTGGCCCGATATATATTTTTTACTATACGCAACGTAATCCTTACTAAGTGGAATAAGCTATAATTAAATCTTCCCAAAAAAAATTCAAATTTTATTTGTATATATCTGTAAAATAGTAACAATGGGAGTGAGATAGCATTACAAAAATGAATGTCAGATGAGCTAGTGACAGAGATAGGCTCATTTTATGTATTAACTTGCTTGTAATGTGCTGTATACTCAAATAACCTTTGCCATCTTAATTATCAACATTATTAGGTCTTTTTTATATGTGGACGTATTAAATGTCTGCAGTCTCGTTTAATAATTTACTTGATAAATTTGCATGTAACGTGCAGTACTGATAAGCACATTACGGTGTATATACAATAAAATCCATGATGGTCGAGACGGTGAGTATTATAACAACAACAACAACTACTACTACAATAACAGTGAAGAAAGAACGTAGACCTTATATGGGTAGGGACTATAGAACTTGCTGGTAACAACAGCCGTTGGCTCTCCAAAGACCCAGACTCTATGGCTGGCGCTCTGACTCACACTCACAAAACAACCAGAAGAAACCAACAATGACCCAATACTTTAGAGCTAAAATGCATGAAACAATCAACTTGAATTCTAGTGTATTATTAAAAAGAAATACAACAAAATTCCATTTTGGGATGCAAAAAATAAAATAAAATAAAATTAACAAAACTATTATGAGTTTTTCTTTATTTTCTTTTCAGTCTTATGGACATTCCACAAAGTCGTCATATTCTAAATTGCTTCTAGTCTTCTTCTTTTTATTTTTATTATAATTTTTTTCATTTTGGATAAAACAGTCTGCATACCCAGACAGTAGCCGGTAAAAATAACTAATCTACCCATTCTAATAATAATTTCTAATTTGTAAAAAGATTTGAAATTCTCCTATTTGTTGTATAATCATGCGAAAAATGTTTCTTGTGTGTGTGATTTTTTTTTGTTTTTATTCGAAAACATAATAATAAAAATAAAAAGAAAATACGTGCAGGAATAAACTTTCAGTTATTCGTTATATTAAACCATGACATACATTAAGCAATTCTACAACATGTTTTTAAATAGGAATATCATAAAATTCGATCTTAGATTTGATATGAATTCCTGTTGTTGTGTGTAATCAGTAATCATGTAAGTTTGTCGAATCATCAGTAGCAGATATATAGTCGCCCCGAATTGACTCGATGACATTCTGCCCATACTATATATAAGAAATTAGGTTTCGACGCCTTGCATTGTTTGTGTTCTGTTCATTTTATTCGAGCCTAGATCAGTGATCTTCTTCTCTTCATAATCCACATTCAATAATTTAAAAATGTTGGTAACACAGCACATCAGCAATAAGGGATCTTTTTGAATTAATAAAGACACAAAAATAAATATTTTCATTTCAGAAAAGGCCGCTGTCTGGCAGTGATAGCACAGTCCAAAGATTGTGCAGGTACACTATATGCCTTGGGGCAATACTGAATATGCACTTCGCTCTGGAAAGTTTGTGTTATGTGTTTGGGTCATATCATCGGCTGTTGGTGTCAAACTATAAATCGTACAAATAATGTTCTTACAACATCATATAGCTACGAGCTTGAGGTAAATGCCTTCACTCTATTTTATTTGAATTGAACATTATTTGTAGAATTACGTTCGGATAATCGGGACAGTAGTTATTTCCTCTTCTAGACATTTTAGAATATTTTTCAAATAATTCAACAACAAGAAAACAATATACATTGACAATTTTTATCTTCGTATCAGAGTTGAACGTGCTAAAAGTAAGAATTTTTATTTTTTGTTTATTTAGTTGAACAATTTCATTATTATAAACAAGTCTCATTATAATTGGAGACAAAGTTAGAACCTCAACTACACTATCATTTTTATTTACAGACACAGTAACAAAAAAATGATGAGTTTTTTGACCAGTAATTTAAATAACAAACTAGTTGTATTGTTCGCTGAGTTGTGGTTGAGATTTGTTATTTTTTTGTAGTCTATTTAGAATAAAATTGAAAGTGGTATTTTATCAAAAACCACAAAATATAGTCGTCAAACCGAAAACATTACCACAAATTAGTTTTAGTTTCCAGTAAAATTCAAATTGAACTTGCCACTGTGAAGAAACCATAAAAACTAACATTGAAAAAAAAATAAGAGAGAAATTAAATATTAACCCTCTTTAAGAAAAAATTCAAACACTTCTACATATACAAACGTAGACTTTGTCAAAATATTTGACCGTTGATTTTATCAAAAACTAATAAAAACAAAACCGTATATAAGGGAGCAAAAGCGTTCACCTGGTTTGTGTTGGTCTAACAAAAAAAAAAAACAAAAAACACCCTGTTGAAATTCTCTTATTTACTTATTTTTTGTTACTATAACAAAATTTCTAAAGTCAAATTTTATTACCATCAAGTTATTATATTATAAGATGGAAAGATAACGTAGAAATTTGATATAATTTTTTTTATGTTGTTAGAAATCGGGTTCAAATTATGGGAGCCTTTGGAAATTATTTTCCATAAAAAAAGAAATATAACAAAACATGCACTGATCCCATATAATATTTTTGTCATCTTCAATCAAATAAAAATGGTAAAAGACAAGGTAATAAATTTTTACAAGTGGACAATTCAAGTCTGACAAAATATATAGAAGGATATTCCACAAAAATTTATTTCATTCTTGTTTTGTTATTTTCCAAATTGTTGTTGTTGATTGTAATTAGTTTTTTGTTGTTGTTATCGAATGAAATTATAATAAACGAAAAGCGATAGAATTTATGTGGTAATTGTAACATGAATTTGTTCAAGATGGTTATAATGATCTTGTAATACGTAGTTGGAAATTGCTAATTGGGTGGCATATTTAGCAAGTGTTAATAAACGCTAATTAGATAATTAAATTGCAAATAATCAAGCACTCAAAAATAGAAAAACAGTAGTAATTTTTTATCTTTTTTTGATAAATTATTCAGAAAGTAATCTCATTATTTTCAATTATCGTCATTGTCATCCTCATCTTTATGAATATTCATTATTTATTATCGGCTATTTCAGGCGAATTATAAGAGATAAGCGAAAAATAAAAAGCGTACCGCATAATGACGCATGTCTTATGCCGGGTCCACACCAAAGCAATAAAACAGCAACTTTGGGTTTCTCAAGAATTTAACGACAAAACTGCGACATTTCAGCAATTTTTCTTGTCGCAACTTTGTTTTGTCGCCAGATTTGGCAACAATATCGAGTTCCGTCTTTTCTCGGTAAAGATCAAAATGATTACGTTTTGTTTTCATTTCTAGCAACTAAGTAGTTGCAATACGAAAAATTTAGTTCCTGTTTTGTTGCAAATAAATGTTCTGCGGTGTATGGACTGTGTCTCAAAATTGTTATGTTGCTATAAAAAGTTGCGGAAATGTTGTGTTTGTGCTTTGTTTTCTGTTACTGTTTTGTTGCTCTTGTTGTGGACCTGGCATTGTGTGTATGTGAATTGTTCCCAACATTATACATCTAAACTTTGAAAAACGTCCGTTTTACCCACATTGTTATACATATAAGTGCGAGCGAGATCATAAATACTTCCATCCGATCGCACTTATACATATAAAGAGAGACAACCTACGTATCACTGGCGAAGATTCAACGTACGTATTACGTACGTATTTTCAAAATTTCTCGTGTGAGCGTTCCAATTTGAAATAATGTTTCTATACAAGATTTTCACAGCATATATAATACGTACGTTGAAAGTACGTCCTGTGTGTCCCGACTGTTAATTTTATATTTCAAGCTGGAAATTCTTCAACTGCTCACAACAAAAGGAAGTGATTGAATTATTCCAATTCCCCTAAAGTCTTATGAGTCAATCTCATGAAGCGATACGTCAGTTGGAGGTTGCTCTTTTGTAAGGATACCGGCACAATGCTCATTTCAGAATCTATTATTTACGTGATTAATTTACTTTTAGTGGATGCATACTTTCAGTTTATCATGATTCCATCAAAAAGAATTCTCTGAGTGCTTAGTCAAAGTTCTATAGAAATATCCCTTTTAAACGAAAGCCTTTTTTGGGCAAATATCTCTCTTGAATGGACGCATCTTGTTTTCCGATAGATGTATGATTAAGTGAGGCTTTCCTGTATTACTGAAGATAATACAAAATTACATTAATCTCATTCATTAGGTATTCATATTTGTTAAAGTATTTTATATAATATGAAGCTCAGCAGTTCTATTATACCTGATGATGATGGTTATAAGAAGGTTGACCCAAAAGAAATGATAATTGTATATTTCTAAAGATAAAGGTGTAGAGCTTCAGTTTTCAAAAGCTACCGACAGAAAGATCATATCAATATACACTATTATATTTTGCAACCACATTTGAAAACAATCAGTCAAAGAGTTAACAATTAAATAAAGAAAAATCAAGTCACGGTCGTCATCAAGTTCATCTGCTTGAAAAAAATGTTAAAATATTAGGGAAGTATGCCTTTTCGCATCCTACTGTTGCACGCTGTCGCAAGAACTTTGAGCCGCGCAGAGCGTCCACAGCATATGAGCATTGTTAATGTGAAAAAAATCTAAGATCTATTGTAGTTTTAGCTGACCGGAGCGTGACTATCAGGCACCTAGCTGAGGACACAGGATCTCATTCGGCAATACTCAAAGGATGCTTAGGAACGAACTTCACATGATCAAGATGTTAGTACGTTGGATACCAAGAATGTTAACCACCAAGTAAAAGAAGTAACGAGTTGAGATTTCAAGAGCAAATTTCGAATATTATAAAGCTGATTCGGGCAGCTTTTGACTCAATTTGTGATAATGAACGAAAGCTTGATCTATCACGTCGATTCTGAGTCTCTTTCACCGGCTTGAGAAGTAGCTCAATAGAGTAGAACAATAGCAAGTTAATCGCCCCTGCAGAACAATTTTGGGAAAGTCAAGATATATTTTCTCAAACGAATTCGTGCTTTAGAAAAGAAATAGACCAAGCGTATTGATTTGTTACGAGGCAACGTTAAAAGATAGATTAAATTTCATCTAATGAGCATTGTTTTATATTGAATATCATTACTTTTGGAGAATCCTCTGTAGCACTGGCAATAACAATAAATCATGAACAAACAAACATACCGAAAAGAGTCATGTGTGGAGTAATGCTTGAGATTTTTTTATAAAATTGTACAGATTAGGTTGAAGGGTTCCCATAAAGAAAGCTCAATTTGATGCCTACAATAATTGTTTGAGTGACAATAACGATAACGATGAACAATAACCAAAGATGCCAAATCGGATTATACTTGTTAAAATCAGACAAGGTCCTAAGTAGTTTTATGCATATTTGACGTATTATTTTGAAGTGCTTATGTTGTTTTGGAAATAAATGTCATTTAAAATGATTCAAAATATATATATAGCTATGGTATACATTTATATAGAAACTGTTGTAAAATTCATGAATATATCAAAATCAACCAACATCGGTTAAAGCACACAACAAGTTTTCTATTATAGCTGCCAAGTTTATACACTGTTATGGTATTGCGGAACGAACACAACTTGCAACATCATAAACAGTCAACATGTTCATGTTTTGCATTTAAATATAAACTAAAATATTATGTATACTCGACTTTATTATGAGTAA
>JAZBGX010000289.1:1463-14852 GCA_037414775.1 Zonitis immaculata
CTAACTAAAATCAATTTCGTTATATGCTCTCAACGCAATCGCATTCTAATGATGAAAAGGTTCTATTCAAGGAAACGAGTAAAAACATTTTGTCTTAATGGTGCTGTAAAAATGGCATCAGCAAACGAAAGAGAATTTGAAATGCAAAATATTTTCGTATATCTACCATCTGCTCTATGAATTAAAACGGAGAATTATTGGTTTCTTTTTGCTGTTTCTTTTCTTTTTTTTTCTTTTCAAAGTGGAACATTTGTTCAATATGCGTTATATTTGTCAATCTCTTTTTTCATTTCTAAATTATGTTTACTTTCGACACCGATATATATTCCTAATGATTTCGATAAGGATCGATTAATTCCTGATTAAATTTCTATATAATGTATAATGTTTGGAGATCTCTTAAATATTTTTTACCTCTCCAAATTTCGGTTTATTTTTTATTGAAGTAATGCTGCGACTAGTTGATTTTCATTGATCTCATCTCTACAATTTAATAACGATTTCAAATTAAAATAATTAAAACTTGTAGAATGTCGGATCAATAATATATAGTGTTGGTATTGCTTTAAAGATGTTTAGTATGGACAGCATGCACTCAAAACCAATGGAATAGATAAGACTATATGACGGAGAAAACGCGTTGTCCAAAAACTTAGAATTTAATTAAAACAACGCAAACAGAAGAACAGTCGCTGTTTACTTCATTATAGACTAAAGAATTTTTAATTAAATAAACTCAATAGCTGTTAATAATAATAATAATAATAATAGTGCATTTGATTAGAGATGAGATTGGTGATGAGTGGCGTTGAAAAAAAATATATTCTATATAAAAAAAAACACGACGACAAAATGATGATTAAGTATACAGTTGAGAATGGTTGTCCAACATCGAAATATTTCGACAGCAGCACCACATGTCCATTTCTCTCTCTCTCTCTTTCTCTCTCTTTGTGAGTGTTAGAAGTACAAATTGGTCCATCCGAATAATAAGGACGTCGGGTTGTGCCACTTTACAATTTCTATGATAAATCGTTGAACAGAAATAGATATTTACGGTTGTTATGGTCTGTTCTCATTCGGGTATCAGATGTTTTCAAAATGCATTCTATAACCACCCAACTTTCAATATAAATTATTCCAAGACATTTTACAAAACTGAGATCTTGCAATTATTTCAATTATAACAAGATCTCCCTGTAGAAAAGGAACAATTGCTTCATTTGATAAATAGCGACATTCAAGAATTATCGTTTTATCTGCGTCGATAATGAGAATATGTTCTTTTGGTAACGGTAGTTGAATGAAAATCGAACATTCTATCTATATCTAACCTTTTCTGTTCGTTATCCACTCAAAATGGTAACCCAATTAATGAGAAGAAGAAAGAAGTCCCAAGGAATGAACGCTTCTATACAAAGAGACAAATATTCCCTTGATTGTGTGAGTTTAACTTTCCAATTATTACTTGAAACTAATTATGAAAGTTCCGAAGTTTATGTTGCATCAATTTAGTTTTAAGTTGTATTCCAAATATTGATGTTTAGTTTGATGTTCCTTCTTATATATATCAAGCGAATTTATACGAATCAACACAAGAATATAAGCAATTTTTGGAGTATTTCATTGTATATTCGAATCTTTTTTCTTAAATAATTCAAATATCGATTGCTCATCTCGCAATGGTATAAGTAATATATTAGGAAAGCACCTATTTTAACTGATAAATCGTCTTTCGCAACAATTTAAGTGTTGCGAAAGTTTCGCGATAAAACACCAAACAAAATTTTCTAATAAATATATGAAACAATTCGAAATATCGTGGTGATAACGAATCAATTGATTCCAACGTACACAATATGTTAGTTTATTATTATCGTGAAGATGGATGGAAGCTTTGCATTTTATTTAAAAGAAAACTTGATCGTTGATTATGCCAATTATACATGGTTTCGTGTTTGTTTATGTAAATTGTTTTATAACATTTAATGACAGTATTTAGAGAGAATTGGATTTAACGTTAAGATTTATGTTGTTGAATTATTATATGAAATGGAATTTTTTTTCTTGATTTAATTCCAAAAACATTCATATTATAACTCAGTTCCGTCTCTCAAAATTCTTATCAAGTTGACAACTATGTGAATTCAGTTTAATAATAATATATTGTGTTTTGTTCCTCGGTGGTTGTTGTTTTCCTCTGTTGTGTATTGTTGTCTGGATTCAACTCGTCTTATTGCAACTGTTATTAAATACCATAGGAAAAATAGGTTTGGTATATATTTCCGTTCAGACGTTTAGAATGATGGAATAATATTTCCTAGATTCGGGTAATTTCAGACAAACTATATACTATATAAGTACATACATATAGTTATAAAACATTCAGGATAACATTGAGCGCGTTGCACCGGCACTGCGGAAACGGAAGTACCCAAGGCGCATGCCATTTGGGAATTCCACACGTCCAGACTGTTTTACTCTCTACACAACTAAATGATTCGGCTTATCAGCCCTCAAAAAAAAAAAAAAGATTTTCACCTGCATCAAATAATAAATTGATTGAATTATATAAGTTGATCTATTTTCTTGTCGATAATAAGTACGGGAAAAATATCTCCTTTTATCTTGTCAATTATTTATTGTCTGGACGGAGATGTGTATATAAATCCCACAATACCACAAACCAAATCCCAATGCGGATTGAAGAAATATTAGTATAGAGGCAAGCTGACCATTCTGACAGGTCAATATTTCTAAAAACAAGCGTCAATTCTCGATTCAACCTCTACTACCTACAATAGTAACAATTTTCTAAATACAATAGACCATTAGAAGAATGATTTATAAATAACATTTCCTTTTCGGTTACTTGAAAAATTACCAACGATTTTTCCATTATTGTTACTTTTTAAAAAAAGAAAATAGGTCAATATTGTAGTTGGATTAGTTTTGGGATCAGGAAAATTGTTAAATTAACCTGATGTTCGTGCTAGAAAAGCATGTTGTTTAAGGAGACTTCAATCAAACTTCACTATTACTGTCACGATTTTCGTCTTGAGAACTAATATCAGTAAAAGTGTTTTATCGATAGATTTTCAATGTTGTTGTTGTTCTTGTTGTGTTCCTTTTTATTTCCTGTGCGTTACCATCAAAAAATAACACTACAAAATGTAATGGTATTTTAAATATTCATGATTTCAGTTTAATACAACAATTTGTCTTTGTGTAGCGTAAAACCTCAACAATAGATTTACAATCTATTATTATCTATGATGTATTTTTAATTCAAGTGGCTATTATATAGTATTTTTCCATATATATCTATACATATCAACCCTCATTCGTATTAAATGTCAAATTACGTATAACATTCGGTGAAAAAACAAACATATCAAATTTATTCAGAACTCAAATACATATCAAAATATTTTTGACACTTGCATTCGCTTTATTGTTAAATGATGGAAATTGTTGACAGACAACTTAGAACTTCTCCAAACTGTAATTCTATTTTTGGACAATTCGAAATTTTCTAGAATGTAACTGTACTAAAATATTTGCTTGAATTCTATTTAACAAGTATGCCTTTTTTCTGGATTTTTTTTTTGTTCGTTATATCACCAACATCTTTAATATTGAGAAAGATTTCACGAAGATTCCAAACTATCATGATAAAAATTTTATTGAGGCGAATATCAGTGTTATTTCGATTCATAGCAGGGATCAAACGCAAATCGATATTGTTGCAGAATGGAATTATTTATATGTCATGGAGACCAAAAAAAGAGCCGCTCAATAAAATGAACAGATTCATTTTTATTACAAGAAAATTCTTTCAATTTCCAATTAAATTGATGCATCGTTGTAATTTTGCCAATAAACTAATTGAAAAAATACATATAAATATTTGTACCAATACATATACGAGCAGTGATCCAAAAGTAATGATTCTCTATGATCGGTTTGATTTATTTTTCGGCGTATAGTCTCCTAACAGATCGACTGACTTGATCTCTCACTTTTGTAAAGCATAACTTCCTTTTGAAAAAAATATTTATCTTGTTTCTCCTAAAATGCTTCTACCTCTACAATAGCAATAAATTCGCTACAGTCTTCAAATTTCGTGCCTCTGAGCTACTCTTCAGAGCCCGTAATGGCCAACATAACTGTTTCCTCGAAATTCCACAAAAACCTCTTTCGCGAAGCTTGCGACTTTGAATTTCTTCTCAGTCGATGAGGAAGTCATCGATTGTGGTTTATTTTCAGGATCATAGTGATGGATCCAGATCTCGTCTATTGTCACAAATCAAGAGTCGACATTTCAAGATTTGCTCTTGAGATGTCGACTCGTTTCTTTTTTGTCGCCGATAAGATCCGTATAAGAGTCTTGAGACCTCAGCTAAATGTTTTCTCTTTGGCCGTCACCACATTTTCTCAGATGTGGATGTTCCGCCTATAGTTCAAACTCCTTTTTACAAGCGTACAAATAATGTAGAATATAGAGGAACATAGTCATCCAATGTTTCCACCAAGTCGGCATTTATGTCTTTGGTAGACGTTTCTTCCTACACAGACTATTAGATGATGATTCCAATTCAAATGAATGTAGTTCCGAAGTTTTTAGTTTTTTTTTTTAATTTTTTGTGACCATTAGAAATATCAGATTACCATTACTTCTGGTTCAGTCCTGGTATTGTGTGGGAAATCATTCAATTTCTGCTAATTGAATTCCAATTACGTAATCTCTTTTGTTGGAAATTCATAGTTTAATAGTCTACTTAATGAATGCTGAAAATGAGAAAAATGCTGAATTTATACAAGTTTAATTTAAAAGATTTTCTATCTATATATACTGTTCTTTTCGTTGTCATTTGTTCAAAGGCAAGTATTTTTTTTTTTTTTGGACAAAAAGTTAGATCTAATTATCCGTTTCCTTTACTAGACTATTCTCGTTAAAGGTAACAATACAATCGGATATGGATCGTAGAGTAGCTCAAGTGTTAACATTGCCCTTTACCCATACAACATCAAAATTCAAATATTCAAATATCTTCAATTGGTCATTCGAGAATTGTTTGTCCTTTGTGCAATCGGTATTTTTTTTTTTCCATTTTTTTTTTATACGAATTATGATCGACCCTTTCCCACATTATTGTTAATTTCTTGTTTTCAATAGTTGAAAATATATGGACGTTATTTAAAAACGAATCAATCGAATTCAATGTTGTATATATATAATAAATAAATATATACGTATAAGCTTAGATAATTTCCGGTCAGCGGTACGTATTTTCCGTAAATAAATGTTGTTGAAGTGGAATCTCGTATAACGACGAATTAGGTATGGATTACTTTATATCGGCTTAAATGCACAATGAATTATTGCTTCTGTTGTATATATAAAAAAAAAAACGGATCTTATGGAAATATTTTACCCGCCCAAAAAAAAATTAAATTTTATTCAATATTTAGAAAACCCACAATTTTCGGTATATACTTCACAACTTAATAGGATATCTCTTCTCAATATAAAATTTAATTATCTGTACATGGCTGATAAGAGAAATCTTAATAATAATAATAATAATAATAATAATAATAATAAAGTACAGTTGTGGAAATCAGTTTGGTGTTTTGTTACTCCTATATACAACCAATAATGAGAATACCATCGAGTTTTAATTAACAATCGATTTTATTAGACCCATTGAATAATAGAAATTTAATTGGAAAGAGAGAGACTTCAATATTATTATTAATATAATTATTACAATACCAACAACAAAGGCATATTTGAGAGAGATATACTGTAACAAAATTATTCTCCTCTATTCACTTTTTTTTGCTTTGAGAGAAACAGAATTAAATTTCCAAGTGATTTTCTTCAAACTCACACAAATCTTCATCGTATATTCCATCTCTATCTATCTATATATTTATTAAATGATAAATCAACAAAAATCTGCATTTATAAATTTTATTCATTTATTTATTTTAAACTTGCCTTCAATTCTAACAACAATTTCTGGCTTCTTAGATCGTTTATGGTTTTTTTATTTTTTTTATTAATACTTAATAAGAAATTGCTCAAGGGCCATATTTATATTACTTATCCTGTGTATATTCAACGAAAATTATGAATAACCATGGAAATGATTCAATTCCATTAGATGAATATAATCGAAATTCTCCCTTAAAAATGAATAAATCGATCGTTCTCTAGTTAATGTCGAAATTCATCATAATCATGTCAATTTTCCATAGAATCATGATATAGACTCAACTCCTTCCCATCATTCAACCTAAATCTAGGTATGATATGTGATGATTTTTTCAATGATACCTCCCACAACTCAATTTAAAAACGAATTATATTCCGAGTTTATACAGTAAAATCTCTCTTGGGCGGATATCTATAGAGAAATATAAAGTGTCGATTCAAGGTTAGGTATTATCAAGAAAATTTGAAGATAATAGCCGCTGTAGAAACATTTTGGAAGAGTTCATCTGATAAACATGTTTTATATCCTAGATCGTTACTTTTGGATCACCCCTCGTATATTTATGGATGAACTGTCCTTTATATTGAAGTATTCACTCTAATTACGTCTCATTACTAATCGAAGCCATAAAAATACTAGGATCGTAGTTTGAAACAATGCAATACACTTCAGTTGTAACTAATATTGTTTAGTTTTTTTTGAATTGATAGAAAGTTTGGGCTTTACTAAACGACAAAACAAATTGTTACAATCAAATCTATAAAGTTTAACAAATCTTACTGGCAGCAAAAACAAATTGAAGTGATCGTAAATTTATTCTTTGATCTGTTTTTGCTTTGTACGAATTTATATTATAAAGAATATTGATTTATTCGAAGGAATATTTATGTATTCTTGGTTGATTAGAATTTTCAATTCGAATGTTAAAAAATAAAATTTCCAAAGAAAGAAGTTTTATAGAGCTGAACTCTTTTTTGAGTTTGTAACAACAACATTGATGATGAATCGAGAGAAAATTCACGGTATGGATTTCATATATACATCAAATATTAGTGTCCGAATTTCGGACAATATACGAATAGTAATCTACCAATACCGTTCAACCCCTACAACTTCTTTCGGTTCACTAAAATATATGGAAGTGTAACAAAAAAGTTTTGAGAGGAATTATATTTGTTCCTAATTTCATAATAGATCCGTCATTTATTATTGATAGTTGTTGTGTTGTTTTTTTTTTGTTTGTCTTCATCGAATTTCCGTACAACTCTTCTGAAAGAGTTTAAATTCAACCCATTCAAATATCCAAAAGCCTGTTCATCATACAAAATATTTCACGTGCTACAATTTAGCCTTGAATGGGGACTTCTCATTTATTAGAGACCTTAACAAATCTCCCTCTCTCTCTCTCTCTCTCAAGACTATTGTTTTATTATGGATTGATGTTCAAAATAAGGTTTTTGGGTCAAATAGGAAAACTTTTTTGCTGCTTATTTCGACGTGAATATATTTATCATGAAGACACAAAGAAAAAGGCTATAGAAAGAAGATCAAGACATTCAGCAATGTGGTTCTTTTGACATTACATAAACAATAGTCGAAAAAAAGATTGATAATGCTGTAAATGAAAAACAAAATTAATTAATCTACCCCTAAATTAGATGACCAGAAAAAAATATGTATACAGGTCGTCCGTCAGAGGCTTTCCTGGTCTTATAGGAACTCTGGTTCTAGGGGAGAAAAAAAATACATGCAAAGATCTAAAGTTTAAGAAATCGTTTAAACATCAAAATGCTCTCTAAATATCCCACTTTAGATCATCAAGTCCTTTTTTTGCACCCACTAGAGCCAGAGTTGCAAGCCTCTGTTGGACCAGCCTGTATAATTCAGTGATAATTAAACAATTGTCAAATTCTAAATTCTAAACGATAACCGACAGTAGGGTAATATCATGTTGACATATACATAGACTTACATATTAGTGCATGGACAGAAACATTGACATGCACCGATGTTCGTCGTACATAAAGAGGCAATATACACAATAATACATCACTTGATGCCCTAGCGACATGTGGTTAGTGGTTGTTATTCTCATAGAATGTCTATATGCAGGAAATGGGGAATTGCACACAATTGTGGCCGTATTGTAGTCACCTGAACACAGAACTGTAAACAGTATGCTTATGCTAAAGATGTTTTGCTTCTATATATATAAACTATACAATAATATATACATTGTATATGTTGTACATTTATTATAAACTACATAAACCACAAGATGTTTCGGTTTGCAACATTATAAAGCAATTTCGAGAAATTCACTACTATAATTATACTAATTAAACGTGCTCTATAGCTTTCAATCAATACGAAACAAATAAAACTGGAGGAAAAAAAATTGGGAGCAAGTCAAGCATAAAGCAGCGAATACTCCACAAAAACCTTTTACTTAACACCATAGCAAAATGTATATCTATATTTCTTTTTTGTAAATCAAGCTTTCCAAAATGATTAATGATAGAAACATTATCTCTGAAATTCTATAGTTGTTGTGGTGAATATTTTCCGTAAACGCAAGAAAACCTTTCCCTTTTGATTTGCCAACACAAAACAATCAATTAGTCAAATAGTTGTTTTTTGATAATCTATTGATGCAAAATATACAATTTTATTAGAAGCCAGTAATAAATTATTATTGAATAAAGTAATCATCATCGCACTCAATGATCTTGTGCCAACGTGCCACTAAGTTTTTTATGGTAGCGTTATAGGAATCTACGGATTTGGAATCAAAAAATCGACTGTATCTATAACATCAACTCAAGCTTTGAACTACTCATACTTTACATAATTGTTAAGAGATAGGAAAAAGTGGTTAACACTAGGTGAGATGTCAGGAGAATGAGGTGGATGTAGTGAGGCTTCCAGTGAGGCTCTCCAGATCATTTTGGCGGTACAAGGTTGAGCATTTTCTTTCGATTGATCAAAAAAGTTTATTTCTGAAAGAGTGCTGCTTATACTTGCTAGAGCTGATTACAATAGAGCACATTAGTAAGAACTCATAGACAATTTTGATTGCTGCCCACCAACACACAAAATTCTTCTTGGGTGTAAGGAATTTGGGATTGGATCAGTTATAGAGACAACCAATGTTAAGAGCGCTCATAATTGGAGTACAGTATCTACTCCCCGTCGCAAGTTGAGAACCGATCTCCGCTCTCACCTAGCTGATCAAGTTGCAACCTGATAGTTTCATCATTGACACTGAACCTTCCCGCAAGCTTTAAGCACGTGGTACTGGAATTTCTAATGATCTAGACTCTTCCAGAGCTTGCGTCGTCATCGATCAAGCTAAAATCGATAGAGAATTACGGCACTCTGTACAAGAAAAAATAACACAAATTGTTTTTTGTTACTTGATATTCAATCATCTAATTGTAAGTTGTATTTGTAAGATTAATTTAGAGGGAAGCTCGCTTTTGATTAGGAGTGCCCTCTTCTATTAAGCCATAATAGCCATAAGGGTGAATGGTTGGTTATATCGTCGACAGGAGGCCACTTGTTCCGAAATGAGAATAGCGAGCCCATTTATATGTCACTTTTGTTTCACACCAACTAAAATTTATTTCCACTACTATTTGTTGATAAACAAGTTAGAAGTGTATTCATCTAACCGTGAAAAAGAGGTGAAATGGTAAATGTTGGATAATTTTAGGGATTTAATTTGTCAAACTAGAGAGAAAAAAAACAATGGAAATAGATATAAATATAACAATGGAAAATTTGAATTGCTGAGAGTAAAAATGTCACGTTCATGTACCTATACTTTTTATTATTATTATTATTATTTTAATATTCAATTGAACGCCCCCCCCCTATTCATTTCAAACTGTCTAAAACACAAATATATTATATTTTCAGCAATAAGTTTCTTTGTTTAGAATAAATAAAATATAAAATTCACATAATTGTCCGGAAATTGCTGAAAATTATAGTTTCTTTATTATTATTATTATTATTTTAAAGCGTACGTAAGTATACAATCATAACTTTACAACAAAATAATCGATTTTAATTTCCTCTTTTTAAAATAGAACTTAGAGAATTTATTGCCGATAATTGAGCACTATACATCACAAACTATTCATGCTTTCCTTTATGAAATTACCCTCGTGGAAGAGTTGTGGAAGAAGTTTTTCGAAATAATTTTCTTTCTTTTTTTTTCCAAGTTTAGTTTTTCTTATGAATACATGAAAAGCCACCTGGTTATGACAGTTTAAAATTACTATAAACTTTTATAATGATATGGCAATAGAACCTGAGAAGATAAATGATAACGGAGATTAATACAGTCGACTGAACGCGCCCTTTATTGTTTTTACATTCACTATATACGCGATTTTAACCTCTCGATGATAAATCTGGAAGAATCTTGATCCATTAATTTATTAATTTTTTTGACAAATAAAAGAAATCCGGATGAGATATCGAATGTTAATTGAATTCGAATATTAAAAACGTGCCGAATAAAAATGCAACCCTTGAAATGTGTCGTTCATTTTCGACTACTGAACGTTACATCAAAATGTCAAAATACGACTCGTTTATGGATTTTTGATCGAGTATTAATACTTGATTTATTGCAGCTTACTGTAATAAATTAACAAGACAATAAAAATTTTAATCAACTATCAATTAAAAAAAAAAAAAATAACAAACACAGAATGAATTATTTCGTATTTTTCATTGAACAATCTATCGAATGGATCAAAGTTCTATCCAAACTGGTGTATGTATATATGTGTGTGTGTGTGTTAATCGAACCGTAAAACGAACGGTGACACGCGACTACCAAGAAAACTTAATAATCCCAAATAGGGCAGCAGGAAACACCCTCTGCAGAAAATCGCCCTGAAATGATACTATTAAGTCTATTAAATTTTCAGTAAAGTGCAAAAGGTGTGAAAATAATTGACAATTTATTTCTTTATAAGTCAAAAATGGCATATTATATATCTATATATACATATATACAGCGAAAACCATAAAAACCAAGTCTTATATATCAGAAAGGACAAAAGCTTTTGGACGTTCACGCTTATTGGACAGAAATAATCCATATATACAAAAATAGTGAATGATTTATTTTAATAACGTGATGAAAAGCTTTTCCAGCCAATGTTAATCTTTTTTCAATTTCATCAAAAACGAACAAGATTGAATTAATGCTTTTGGCCTTTTTGCCATCGACAAAAAACAAAACACTACACGATATACAGACTTGAAATTTATCAATAAAGTTCTATTTTTGGTTTCCATGCAATGGTGGATTCAAAGTTTATCCCCTTAAATCAGTTTTAAGTCTTTTCGGTGATTTGATTAATTTTTCTACAACAAAACAAAACAAAAACATCAATTTAACAAGGTTTACTATTTACTATCGACCCGTTACAACAACAAAAATAAATAAATAAACGAAACTATAGGCAAAAGTAAATCGAGTTTAAGAAAAGTAGAAACAAGAAGAGAGATCGCTACTAATAGGAGTTCTATCACAAATCATAAGAGAGTACAAAACTTTTAAATATGTTTCTTATAATGTTCGTTATTTGCCAATTCCCAAATGGATACGACTCCAAATTTTACTTGATAAAAATATAATCCCATTTGAGATTTATATACATATATATATATATATATATATTTTTTGGTACTAATTATTAAACTCATTTTTTTTTTGTTTCGTTTTGATCACAAATAATCAAAGATACTTTCGTATATATTTTACTTTGAAAAAAGATACCTTTGATGGTGATGGATTAAAAGCTTCGAATGTTTGTAAAATCGAAATCGAAATTACAAGAATGACTTGGTTTTATCCTATTTATATTATGATCATTTTGGGACTATATATCGTTCTTTGTACAAATCACTTTTCAAACAATAGAATTATTCTCGCCAACCAACAATAATAATAAGAATTATTTTCCCCAAATTTCCAATAAACATGAATTCATTCAAAAGTATATAGGGATAGAGAGAGAGAGAGAGAATTCGAAAATCATGTACATTCAGGATATATTTCTAGTTTGAATTTATATCACTATTGTAACCCTCAAGGACTCCTTCCAAGGTGATCGGAATAAATGGAAATAACTGTTCCAAACCATATCAGATACGAATAAAAATATAAGCTATTGCAATACTACTGCAGAATTTCGAAACAATGCAAATAATGCATCATAATTTTAGAACATAATCAAATAAATAAGTATATATATACAGGAGGGCCGCCAGAGGCTTTCCTGGTCTTGTAGGAACTCTGGTTCTAGTGGAGGAAAAAAAATGCTTTCGAGGATCCAAAGTTTGGGAAATCGTTTTAACGTCAAAATGTTCTCTAAATATCACACTTTAGATCATCAAGCCCGGTTTTTTTTTTCTGTTTGCAACCACTAGAGCCAGAGCTACAACACTAGGAAAGCCTCTGGTGGACCCTCCCTGTATAAATAATTTAAGAAATAAATGAATCAATAAATAATAAAGATCAGTTTAAAATTTATAGAAGCGTGAATCTACATGTATCAATTATCACTAATTAGTCAATGTAGTATCTCGAAATTGAATTGAATTTAAACAAAATTCCAACATTTGAATATTTAATTGGTAAAAAAATAATTTATGGTGTTGTTGTGTAATATTATTATAATAAATTTGAATTAAAGATTTCGTAAATTATTTTTTCGTGTTCCTATAAATAAATTTAAAAAGAAAAGTATTATTAGAAGAATTTCAGTTGATATTTTACAAAATCCAACTATAATGATAATGATACAAGAATAAGTACGGTAGCAGGCGCGCGCGGCTTCTTTATGTATTCTAGTAATTTTCAACTATTTTGAAAATTTGTGTAATTATAATAATTTTGAAAAGATCTTATCATGTGAAAAGAATCGTATAACAAGACTGGCGGTAAATTATCCATGTGGACTGCATTTGCCTTGACAAATGTTTGCAAGCCGCGCATAATAGCAAATCAATCCGTCCAATAAACGAGATTTTTTTCCCTGGATTAGCAGAGTCAAAATTGTAAGAAGCCGTGTAATTATCGACGCATTCCTGTATGTTTTTTTTTGGCTGTGTTTATTTCGGGCAATCATCCACTTTATTAAAATATTCCAACAATAAACAATCAAGTCGAAATCTATTTTCCGGTTTATTTAAATATTTCAACATTGATATTTATCTTGTTTGTTGTATTTTTATAACATTAAAATTAATTTATATGGTGATTTGCACGATATTCGACCATCTAAATTATTTCTCCGCCGTCCGCCTCCCACCTCACCAATTCTTCAACCGCTGAAAATCTAAATTTTTTTGGAAA
>JAZBGX010000290.1:0-37456 GCA_037414775.1 Zonitis immaculata
TATCTAAAAAAAAAAAAAAAAAATTGGATTATTAAGAAAGTGAGAATGGGAAAAATTTGAAAAATTAATAAAATTATATTATATAATAATAAATAAAGTGATATTTCATATCTCGACAATACTTTAGACAATAAATATACAATTTATAGATTATTATGGGTGCTTTCATGTGAGCTTCGATAAAATATATTTATTTGAATTAAAAAAGATACACTATTTTGATAGTATCATCTTTTTTTTTATTAAATAATTTATTGGAATTTAGATAAATTAATAATATTGAATCAAATTAAAAAAAATATATACAAAATACAAAAAATTATCTAAATTGTTCAATTATATGTTCCTTGGCTTTTGCTGCTAACTATAAATTAAATGCAATGGGAATAATAATATAGTCCGTTTCAAAGCAAAAAGGACACGTTGCTAAATCTATAGAAATTATATCGTGCACCGCTTACTAAATAAACATAATTGTTGAGTAAATGACTCGATTATTTTATCTCTCAAAGACTGGTCGGTAATTTCTGTTAATTTAGCATCGTGCTCTTTTCACGATGAAACAATCTATAATAACTGGTCTAGTTCTGTGTGATATCCGGTCAGCATGCTATGTGCTTCCAATTACCGCTCTTGTATTACGAAAACCTGTGTTTAAGAAAAATGTAGTCAATATATAACGAATTTAAAATAACATTACTCGTATTTATTTCAATTATACCTTTGATCCTATGGAAGAAGAGAAAAACTAGCCGAATAGAGTTCGTATAATGGAAAATAAAGGAAATGAAAGAACTGAACGTTTTAGAAAGAATATATTTTCATAATTAACAAAATAATTCCGATTTGGAATAATTAATACAATATTTGGAATCAGACAGAAATATTACCTATATAATTTTTTTTTTAATTAGTTAAGTGTTGATATTGGGCTGAAAACTGAAAATTAATTGAAAATTAATTAAATTCGTTTCGATTATTGAAACTAACTTACAATCGTTGACGGCTTCAAATTTTGCTAACCATCCGCGTCCACCATTATCAAATGAAGATTTATAATGCAATTGTAATTGATTATCTGAATAGATAACAGCTGGTTGATCCTAAAATAATAAAATATAATTTAAATAACATAATTGATAAGTTGTTTCAAAATATTTAGTTTACATTTTTACAAAATGTATGAGTACTTGAAGTGTTTGTTGTAATTTTTATATAATTTGATTCGCAAGGACCTTCAATATCGATATCTTCAATGATCGAAAATAGAAATAAAATTATCAGTAATCATTATAGAATTTAATTAATAAATATGGTTTACCTGAAATTCTGAGAGCAACTCTCATTCCTAAAGGTACTCTAACTATCCAATCACATGCAATATCATTTTTATATGGTCGTGGATACAAAGGACTACTAAATCGTCCTCTATAATTATAAAGGGTACCACCACAACCTTGACCTTGATCATTAGCTACATATATTATATCGTATTTGGTAAGGTGTGTTTGTGTTCTTTTATTCCATGAATGCAACCATAATCGATGTGTTGATGAAAATATTGGATCAGGTAATGCATAACCGCAAGCTTTCAATAATTGTTTACCATTTCGATTGTTTTCACGAATCTTATTGATAAATCAATTAATAAAACGAGAGGAATTTAAATTTTCCTAGAATTATTGGCTTACCTCTAGTCCGACGTTTTCACAATTTTCATTTGGAAATATTAAAAATTGCTGGAAATATAACGCTATAGTATAATTCTCTGGTACAGTTATCGTAAAATAACAATCGGTTATCCGATTATGGAAAATACGACCTTGCAATGAAGTAAAATTACGTATACAACCTTAAATAAATTTAATTAAAAAACAAAATAATTTAATTCAATTACGAAATTTTACCAATATTTTGATAAGCTAATTTAAATCCATTACCACGATTCGAATTTGTATTACTACTAGAAAATGTGATAATAATTGTATTTTTTTGTGTATAATAATCAAATGGTGGTTGTTTGCCACAAAATTGATGATAACCAACAATATCTGAGTAGGGCTGAAATTTTACGAAAAAAATTAGAAAAATTTAATAGATTTTAGAAAAATTACCGAAAAATCGGCTGTTGTCTTCCGATTTCCTGAAATAATAGCAGAAGGTCCTAAACCATCGCTCATAAGTTGATTCAACTAAAATTATTTCTAATTAATCAATTTTATCGATAAGAATTGCGAATAATTACCGGATCATTTATTATTTTTAAATTATCTTTAAGACATCTATTACCATTTGAATTTTCTTCACTATCTTCGAGTAAATCAAAATCGATAAAATGCAATACCATTGTTGATGTTCCTCTAATCATCCAAATACATTTTATATTATCGGGATATTGATTTGGATAATTTGGTGATGTTAAAAATTGTGTATGATCGGTAGCGTTCAAATACGGACTACCACACGGTGCTAATGTTTATTAAAGAAAAAAAATTCGATTCTCTTCTATGAATTATCAAAAATAACTTACAAGGTATTGAAGTTAAAGTTGCACGGAATGCGGGTTGATTAATACCAATTGTATATAAACGTAATTGTGAATTTTTTCCTGATGTTATAAATTCACCATTATAATTACCTTGAATACCACATAATTTGACTATAGTCTCTGACATTGGTGAAAGTCCATCTTTTATCTAAAAATTATCCATGAAAAATATTTTATGAAAATTGAAAATAAAATGATTCACTTCTAAAAAGTTTGAATTGTTTTTACTATTACAGGTACCATTCAACCATAACCACGAGAATTTAATTTTGATTGTATTACTATTTTGTGTACGAATATTCCAAATACAATCCATCGATCCTAAATTTGGAGCAACAAAATTATATGGAGTTGATGACAATTCGATATCACCACCACAATTTTCATCCGGACCTTAAATTCAAAATGTTCAATCGAAAATTTCGATAACCTAATTTAAAAAAAATATATATATACCATGTGTAAAATATATGGAAGCTTTAAATCCGGCAGCACCAACAGTACGATCCGATCTTAATCGTATAGCTAATGTATTATTTTTCGATCTAATAACTGGTAGATTATGATTTAAATTACCACATAATACAGCTATACGATTTGTTAATTGTGTATTTTCATATATATTGATATTGTCGTAGAAACAATTATGTCGTACTGGTAAATCGAATTCTTCAAATCGTACAACGACGATTTTTTTTGGTGGTGCTATTATTTGCCATAGACAAGTTATAAAACCTTGGAAATTCATACTACGTGCATTATTCAATGATGGGGATCTTATCATTTTCGGTTCTGTTATTGTTTCATCGCAACCTAAAAAAAAAAATTGCAAATTACAATAAATAATCGATCGAATCTTATATTGTGAATCTCAAAAATTACTTTCTAGTTTATAAGATAATTTGAAGCCCGGTCGATTTATATAGCTGTCGGTTTTAAAATTTATATAAATCGCTCGACTCAATCTAACATCAGGTGGTAATTGTTCACCACAATAAACATGCCTTATGTACGGTCGTACCCTCATAAGCATAGAACTAGAAATTGTTACATTATCATATTTACAAGAAGGACGAGCTAAAATTGATTTAATTAAATTTTTCTATTAAACAAAAAAAAATTACTTATATATTACTTCCTTCTAAAGCAAAATCATAAAATTTCAGGACGATATATTTAAGTAACGGTCCTTTAATTATATATTCGCAATTCATATTCGATTTGTAAACTTCGGGATAACCAGGACTATAAATAAAACGTTCTTTAGAATCAGCTTCGAATGTACCACCACATGCCCAACGCCATTCAGCCTAAAATTAATAACAATCAAATTGTATTAGAATAAAATTACATAATTTCAAGATAAATTACTTGAAATCCACCACCAGTAATACGATCATTAGTTCTAAATAATATTTTCATTCTATCACCAGTCGAATTAAATGATGTTAAACTATCACGGCCGCATTTACGTCCTGATGATACCCATTGTTCATCACGCCAATCCCATAATTCTATATAATCATTTTGGCAATTTTGTGTTTGTTCAATTTGAAAACGCGAAATAAAACGTAAATTTATATGATAACCTTCACCACTACGTATCTCCCATAAACATTCAGCATTATTTGGATATTCTTTTGGATAATTTGGTGTTTGTATAATACGAGTTTCATCATGGAATATACCACCACAACCTATAATTCATCAATAATTCAATTTAAAATAAAATAATAATCAATTTGGACAATTACCGTCTATGACGGGTTCGTAATTGAATTTAAATCCAGTTGCATCACTAGTTTTATCAAATTTATAATTTATCCATAAACTATTCGATTGTGATAAAATTATTGGTATTGTATCGTGACAATATTTACCAATTTTCGGTTTTATCGGCGAATTACCGTTGTAAATTTCTATATAAACTTTATCGCAGTCTTTACCTAAATCTATTGTTATTGGTGTTAATTTAATTGTTTGATCTTTCGGTAAGTTCAATAACCAAGAACATTCAATTGATTTGTCGTATTTGTTTGGATAGTTTGGACTTGATATTGTACCACTTTCACCATTAATAATACCACCACAAGGATAAGTATCATAGGTTATTGTGTAATTTAATTGTACAAAATTTGCTTGTGATATCTAAATTGAAAATAACACAGTTAATCAATAACTTTAACATTTTTTTTCCTCTTTGATTTGGATAAAACTCGATATAAATCATCATTAGAGTGAGAAAAACCGTAAAATTTACGGTTATCAAATTTTTTGATGGCGTCATTTTCGGTTTAGAATTACCAAAAAAATCGAAGTAGGATTTCTCAAATCTTATTACCGACTGTCCAAATTGCTACGAGTATTAAAAATATAAAGATTTTTCGAACGAATCGAACAACTAGAGAAAATAGTTTGTTTTCTTTTAATTTTGACTAATATTGGAAATTCAAATAAATATTTATATCGAGTTTCATTGAAATCGAAAATGTCTCAAAATATTTACCATAATTTTTGTTGTTGCTAATGGTGAACGTACAATTATTGGATTATCTGTGGTTTTACAAATACGCGCTAAAGCATTCCGAATATTATCTACAAAGAAAAAAACAACAACTGTAATTTCAGTAATTCCATTAAATTTTTGGAATTACCGCCGACTACGAAAATAAAATCTTGTGCTTGTTGGCAACGTCCCCATCTCGTCGTTGTATTCAACGACATTTGTATTGAAATAGCTAGAGTTTTATCCAAACTTGCTCTATTTGAATGAACATAAGTACAATAAAAAGATTGAGATAAGTTTTGTGGATTTTGTAGAACACCACTGGATTGTCCAAAATCGCCACGACAAACTATAAATACAAAAAAAAATTGCTTAATTATTATTCTAAATAAAAATATTCAAATTATACTTGTTGGTTCGTTCGATGAGAATCTCCCATAAAATCCTCTATGATTCAAACCATATGACCAATAATAGATTGCCATATAATTTTCGCTTGATTTAATAATTCTTTGTGGACTATTACCGACGATCACATTAATATTTGATTTGAAATTTTCACCATTGAAAAATGATAGACCACCAACTCGTACATTACCTTCACCGATATCCAAATCTAATATTTCGAATGTAACACGCCTACCAACTGGTACTCTAATAATCCATCTGCATCTTCTATAAGATTGTTTGAAAACAGGTGAACGTATCGTACCAAAATTACTCTCAATTATACCACCACATTCTATAAATAATACCTATTATTCCAAAAATAATACAATAAATTTACTAATACCTTCTAAAGTTGCGTCATATGCTAATGAAAATATACTTTTACGCAACAAACTCTCATTACGACTAACAAAATGGACAAAAACTTCATTGGTTGAAGTTGTAATATTATCCGGTATTTCATTACCACAATATTGACCGTAAAAGATCCTACTATTATCAGTTTGATTTTTTTCGTAAATTTCTAAATATTCCATCAAACTACAATTATTTATTTCATACAAATCAAGTTTCCTAAAATTCAGTTTTAATGAATGATCTAATGGCCCAACAATACGCCAACTACAATCAATTGATTTTCTTGTTGTACGAAAATCATCATGAGAATACTCAATAATACCATTTGATCCACGAAAAGTTCCACCGCATTTAGCTAGAAAATATTCAATAACAAATTCAGTTGTAGATAATTCGATATATTAGTTTCTAGTTTACCGATTGATATTTTAGCCTTGAAACCGTTACCCGGTTCGTCAACATCAGTGAAATATTTGACTAATAATATATTATCGGTTGAAACTTGTGAACTCGGTGCGATTGTACAATTCCGGGATAATAACGGGGAATATTCAGAGCCTCCATCGTGAATTTCAACATATTCTTTCGTACATCTACAAATATAATTGGAAAAATTCCAAGAAAATTAATTATA
Source organism: Zonitis immaculata (assembly GCA_037414775.1). Lineage (NCBI taxonomy): Eukaryota > Metazoa > Arthropoda > Insecta > Coleoptera > Meloidae > Zonitis > Zonitis immaculata. Next base: position 6,496 of record JAZBGX010000290.1, read on the forward strand.
AAATTCTAGACGTCGAAATGGTGGATGCGCCGGGCTAACAATCAATTTAAAAATTTAAAAAAAACTTACCTTGGTGTATTCATTAGATCGAAACGATCGTGAAAATCTATTCGTAGTGTTTGTCTTGGTGGTCCTACAATAATCCAAATACATTCAATATGAGGATGCGGTACATTTGGATAATTTGGCGATGTAATTTCTGTGAAATTTCCAATATCTTTTAATAAAATTTGACCACCGCAATTATGCGATATTTCACGATATGCCAATTTAAAACCCTAAATCAAATTGAAAATTAATAAATAATTATTTGAATTATACAAATGAACATTTGCCATTACTTTAGTTGTTAAAACTCCCGAATATTTAACATAAAGATGATTACCAGTTGTTTGTAAATTGGCTGGTGCTTCATTACCACAATATTTTCCAACACCTAGAAACGGTGAATCCGAAAATTGTCCATTTCTCAACTAGAATTTCAATAATATAATGCCGTATTTTTATTAGTTAGAAAATTATAATTACCATTAAATAATTGAGGCAAGTATCGGAATTTGGCGATTTTTCTAGATCCATACTAAGAAATTCAATTTCAATTCGACGACCTGAACGTACAGTAACATTCCATTGGCACTAGAAAATCAATTAATTTGTCAATAATTAACATTTAACATAAAACAAAATTTACTTCATATGAAGCTATATGATTAGCATAAATTGAAGAATTCGATAAATAAATAAATCCAGATGGTTCGGACATTTCTCCACCACATTCTGAAATAGTTTCAATCAATTTTAAATTATTGTTTATAATAATTATAACTAGAAACCTTCTTTGACGCGTGCTGAAAAGCCTGAACCATTAAAAAATTGATTTGTTACAAATTTAACTTTCATTAAATTCGATGCATCGACACGATGATAATTACTATCATTACAAAAACGACCAAGAGATTCCCAATCGATGGAATTAATTCTTTTTTGAAATACTTCAACATAATCGAGATAACAATGCGGTGATAACTGTCGTTCGAAATTCATAAAAGTGAAATATATGGAAATACTATTCATTGGAATCGTTGAAAATATCCATTGACATTCTAAATTATTTTTATAACCATTTGGATAACCCGGTGATGTTATGATAGTAATATTTTTACGTGAATGTAAATCGATTATTTCATCTTCGCCGCATTTTTCAGTTGCTATTGAAAAAAAATATATCAAAATTACCATAATATCGAAATAATTAATTATAGAGAATTTTTACTTTTACTTCCTGGATATAGTTTTCGTTCATTTTGTATAACTCGCCATTCTAAAAGAAATCGACAATCGAATCGATAGCCGACGCGAGCTTTCAAATAAACCACATTTGTTGTTGATTCGATTGGATTAGGTAATTCTATACCACATAATGATTTCAACAATCTTGCCGTATCATCATCACCATCATACACCTTAACATAACAATAAAATGAATCATTATCAATGATATAATTTTTTTTTAAAGATAAATCTACCTCTAAACGTGTCATTGAACAAGTGATATCATAATCTTCCATAAAAAAATCTTTGAAAGTCAATAAGATTCTTTTATTATAGCCCACTGTTATTTTCCATGTATGTTCATCAGCGAATTGAGCACCTTTCGGATACAATGGTGAAGTAATCGTACCAAAATCACCTTTGAGATCAGTTGAAGAATCTAAACAAAAATAAACGTTATTCTCTTAAAGTCTTCAAATTTATTTAATAGAAATTACCTAATTTGAATTCAGCTAAGAAACCTTTTGCTTTAGTTGTACCTTCTGGAGCACTAGTTTTCAAATAAATCCACAAATCACCAACATGTGTTATATTATCTGGTATATTATCATTACAAAATACGCCTAATAATTTTCCAGAACTATTCCAACGTCTTATTTCAAGATAATCGGTATTACAATTATCCGAAGGTAACAATTCGAACGATTCAAAATTTAAAGATAATTGATTACCTAAAAATTATAATTCATAAAATTGTAACGAATCAAATGTATATTTTGAACCTTCCGATATAGATAAAGTCCATTCGCATTCAACATTAGTAGGATAAACTTTCGGATAACCTGGTGATGCAAAATTACCTTCCAAACCCGATAAAGTACCACCACATTCTTAAACAAAAATAACTAATTAATTAATTTAAATAGAATTAATTGACAATAATTACCATTGTCGTAAACAGAATAGGTTGCAGTTAAATGAACATGATAATCGGCAACTATATGTATTGCTGAACCACCACTAGTTAATGTTGGTGGTATTTTATTTGAACAATATTTACCCAAAACAGGTGATGTTGACGATTCACCACCATAAATAATTAAATTATAATTATCACCGTCACAATAAAAATAACTCATATGTAAATAATTGATTGTTAATGATACATGATCTTGAGGATCTTGTGCAACAATTGTCCATGTACATTCTGAAGCTTCTTCATAATCAATATCTTCCGGTGTCATTGTTATAATACCACTAGTTGTTGCTACAATCCGTGCACCACATGCCTAATAATCAAATAATTAACAATAATTTATTAATAATTGAATGAATAATTATAAAACATTACTCTACGATAGTGAACTTTAAATCCTTTCGATACTGTTTGACTAGACGACACCATTTCAATAAATAAATGATTAGTTGTTGATATTATTGTATGATTTGGCATTTGTTTTTCTTCAAGTGTTATCAATATTGGATAAGCTGTTGTTGGACCATTATAAACTTTAATATATGTACCAATTGTTGAATTATAATTATCGATAGGTGGTAAATCAACATCATCGAATATTAATTCAATAACATGATGTTCATCAACATCAATTAACCAACCGCATGTATCGCCTTTATCGAAATTATTGGGATAATTTGGCGACATTATATAACCTTTTTGTGCCGTAAAAGTACCACCGCATTCTAAAATTAACGGAATATGAACATTATCGTTCGAAATAGTGAAATCTATAGAGTATTTCATTCAAAAACGCCCATATTACTGACAGTAGGTAGTACAATATTGGCTATAATTCTGTACTGTCAGTAATTAGAGCTTTTTACCAATTATCGAAACTTACTCGATGGTATAGCGGAATAATTTCCATAAAATCCACGACCACTAAACGAACTATCAGCTCTAAATTTAATAAACATTGAATTGCCAGTACTAACAACTTTTGTCGGTTTATATTGATGGCATAATTCAGTTATTTCAGGATATGTATCATCAATACCATTATATATTTTTATATAATCATAATTACAACTTGAATCTTTTTCAATATCAATTTCTGGAAATATTATTTCAATACTATTACCAGGTATTGTTTGTATTTGCCAATTGCATGTAATCGAATGTGGATATCCTTTCGGATAATTTGGTGACATTATTGTACCAATTGGTTTTGTTAATATACCACCGCAACCTTCTATTTGCCATTCTAAACGAAAACCATTACCAACTAATAATCTATCAGTTACAAATTGTATACGAGCATGATCTGAATTTAATGTTATCAGCGGTGGTAATTCATCACCACAATATCTATCGTATTTAACAAATGATTCATCATCTTCATCGTCGGATGATTGTTTATATGATATCTGAAATTAATTTAATTATATCGATAAAAATATTCCAAAAAAAAATAATATCTAGATCTCGATCTTCAAATTATTTTGATTAAATGAAGATAGAGATTTTTATTCAATTTACTTGTAAATAATCATAAACGCAAACGCCTTTACTACCATTTGGGTTCATTATATTCCGCTCTAAATCGAAATGTGAAAATGTTATGTTAATTTTATTCTTATCAGAAACTTTTATGTCCCAAGCACAATTCAAGTTATGTGGATATGAGTTTGGAAAGTTGGGACTTTCAATAACTCCACGAAAACCGGTGACAGTATTATTACATTCTTCAAAAAAAAGAAAATAAGGAAAATCAATATTTATAGATAATGAAAAATTTTTAAAAAAATTACTTGTATTATATTGTAATTGAAATCCTCTACCCTCATAGTTCATATCTGACACAAATCTAACAGTTAAATGATTCTTTTTTGATTCGATCGATTTTTCTGATGGTAATGTACAGTAATGTCCTAAATTTTGTGAATTCAAATTTGATCCATCATAAAACTGAAAATTGAATTATTATAGAAAAATTATTAATTGTCTCACATGGTTCATTCGAAAAGTTCCGGGACCGATTTTGCGTTTTGCACAGGAGCAACGTGCTGCAATCAAATTGGAAAAAAATGGTTCGGAGGCATTCGAAACGATAAAAATCGCCTATGGTAATGCTTGTGCCAAAACAAGGTTTTACAGTGGTATGTGCGGCTCAAAGATCGCCGACAAAGTTCAAGCAAAAGTCAAAACGAAGATTAACGAATTTGTGTCACCGTGTCAAACAGTGAACGCAGCATTCTACAGAGATACATAAGCATAGTTAACTGGAATTGCATTACACCGGCGCCTTTTTTTCTTGCACAACAATTCACTAGCTTAAACTTTTATAATCGTCTCTTAATTTAACTTATTCCCGAAAAGCAATTCTCCAGATCGTTACTGGAACGAGCAGGCGATGAGAGTGCTATATTGAAACTTGAATAAATTATTTTTTCCTCACGCAAAGTATATCAGTCCCAGAACTTATTGAATGGATTGTGTTAATTGAAATTTACTTCAATATAATCCAATGCACAATTCATATTTTGTTCAAATTCAATATCGGATACTACAACTTGAATTATTGAACCAGCACTAACTGATATTGTCCATATACATTCCAAATTACTTGGATAAGATTCTGGATAATTTGGTGATGTAATAGAGCCGGTTGGTGCATTTAAATCACCACCACATCCAGTTGACGTTGAGTCCCAATAAATTTGGAAACCTTTTGATGTTTTTGTTAAGTCTGATTTAAATTTTATATAAAATTTATTAGCATGCGATGGTATTAATTTTGGTATTGTTCGGCCACAATAAACACCAAATAAAGGCGATGCACTCGTACCACCATTTCTATAATCAATTGAACAAATTCGATTTATAATAGAATTGAATTGAAACAATCTTACCGTATTGTTAGTGAATCGTAATGACAAATCGAATCATATTCGATATCGAAATCTGTTACATTCAGCATAATTTGATGACCAACTTCGGCATTAATCACCCATGTACATTCCATGTTAGGTGGATAACCGTTCGGATAATTTGGTGATTTGATTATACCAGCACTCGTATAATAATTACCACCACAAACTAAAAATTTCGTAATTAATTAATTATATTTTATGTTTATTAGCGAATCGTACGATTATTTTCCAAAATAAATATATAAGACGCCAAAAATCCATCACTATTTATAGTTTTATCGGTAACAAACTTTATTGTGACTATGTTTGATGTACTCAGTAACATTGGCGGTGATGTATGTCCACAAAATTTACCCATAGAACCACCAATACCAGTTTCAGTATTATTATCAAAAATTTCAACATAATCAAAACCACAATTCGGACTATCTTCTAATCGAAAATTCATCCATGTTATTTGTATAACATAGCCTGGTGGTGCTGATATAATCCATTCGCAACTATCTTCATATGAATATTCATTTGGATAATTTGGTGTACTAATTGTACCGATATTATCTTTTAAAATACCACCACAACCTAAATATAGAATATAGAGATTATCGAGATAATTTTTTTTTTTGTTTCTAGACAATTAATAGACCAATTACCGATACGATTGGTTGTGTAATTCGCTTGAAATCCGGTACCTTCAATTGTTGAATCACTAACAAATCGAATCCATAAATAATTATGTGTTGAAATTATTGGTGGTGGTGGTTTTGAACAATAATGTCCAATTAATGTTGAATTTTCATTATCACCATCTCTAACTTCAACAAAATCATATAAACATTGACTAACTGTAGTTTGTTCTAAATTCAAATCCGTAAATTTCAATGTTATACTTGTTCCAATTGGTTGTATTATTTCATAAATACAGTTACTTTGTCCTGAATAAGATGTTGGATAACCATCTGATTCAATAATACCACTAGGTGCGGTATATTTACCACCGCAAACTAGAAAATTACGAATAATCAAAAATTAATCGATTATTTCTATTAATTATTACCAGTTTCATATCGTAGAACGAATCCTTCATCTGATGTAGCCCAATCTGTTTGGAATACAACGAGTACTTCATTACTCGATGTTGTATAAGTAGCTGGTAGATTTTTACCACAATAACGTCCAATTAAAGGTGAATCAGTTTTAGGACCATTATAAATCTGAAATTATATTATTTTATATAGATTTCACGATTATTTTAGAAATTATCTCACCGAAACATGATCAAATCGACATTGTTCAGAATTTTCTAATGCAAACGATGTAAATGTCAATTTAATTCTTGCATTATGCGCTAATGATATTTTATATTCACACAACAAATCGGCTGGATAACGTCCATCATATGATGGTGAACGTATTTCACCTTGTTGACTAGTAAAAACACCACCACAACCCGGAATTCCTACATATATTCAACGTAATAAATATTTAAAAAAAGAAATTGAGAAATCTATATATTTAAATACCTTCAGCAACAGAATAAGTTATTTGGAAACCTGGATAATTTCGACTAGCGTCCGAATGAAAATGAATTATAACATCTGGACCGGGTGAATATAAAGGTTGTGGATGTGATGTATTACAATATTTTTCAAAAACAGGATCAGTAACAAATTGTCCGGATATAAACTGAAATTGAATAAATTTTAGAATTCTTTTTCCCAATCGATTCTATAAATAGATATTTTACTTCTAAATAATCACTATCGCAATTCGGATTATTTCCGATTATGAGCGTAAAGAAATGGAATAACAATCGTTTGCCTGTTGGTACACTCAAAATCCAATAACAATCCCTATTATTTGGATAATTACCAGGTGATCCAGGTGATTTTATTGAACCGTGCGATGTAACAGTTATTGTCTCACCACAAACTAATTTAATTAATTTTTTTTTTAATAATAATCGTTACTCTTATCACAATTGTTAAACTTTACCTGGATCTATTGATGTCCAATTCAATTCAAATCCAGTTTTGGCTATACTATTATCAGTTCTAAGCCACAAATATATAATATTATGTGTTGATGTAATAACACCACCATTTGGTAATTGATTACCGCAAAATCTACCTAATGATGGTGCTAAAGTATTACCACCATCATGTATTTGTAACCAATCATATTGGCAATTTCTCGATGTTTCTAAATCAAATCGTTTAAATGTTATATTTAATACTTTTGTTATATTTGTTTCAATTGTCCAAGCACAACTGATACGATGATTATATGTTGTTATTGTTGCTGATGGATAAACTAATGTACCATTTTCAATTTTCAATTGTCCACCACAAGCTTGTTTTTCTTCTTCACAACGTAATCCGGTATAAATATTTGAACAAATACAACGATATGATACACCAAGTACTGATATACATGTACCACCATTTAAACATGGATTTGAATTACAATAATTCCGAATAACATCACAATTACGACCTTAAATTTCATTAAAAATTGATTTAATAATTATAATTAATAAAATTATATACCAGTCCATCGTCGATAACATTGACAAGTATAACTACCATTCGTATTATCAACGGAACATATACCATGAACGCATGGATTTGGTGTACAAGGATGATAATTGTAGCCTGATAATGGACTACAACCATTTGGACCTATACCTGTACCAGTATAACCAGGTGGGCAAATACATTGTACATACGAATATAAGCCTGGATTATCATTTCGACAAGTTGCAAGTGGATGACAACCACCATTATTACTACCACAAACACTACCTTGATAAGAACACACTATACCATTTCCTGTATAACCCGATGGACAATTTCCGCAAATTCTCGAACCCTATTAAAATTTATTTTAAATATAAACATTCAAGTAATTAATTAAAACAAAAATACTAAAGTATTGATGCATTGAACTAAAGGATTTAGACTACAACCACCATTAAATATTTGACACTCATCTATATCAATACAATGATAACCATTTCCGGTGTATCCTAAATTAGAAAATTATGATTAAAGAAAAAAAAAACAGTAATATTTGGATGTCTTCGTTTTTTTACCAGCTGGACAATTTCCACAACGGAATGATCCTGGTAAATTGATACATTCGACAGATGGATTAATTGAACATGGTGATCGTCCAGATTTACATTCATCAACATCTGTATTACATATAGGATTTGTACCATCAGTAGTCCAACCCTTAAAATTGTAATAATTGAAAAAATTTGGATCAATTTTTTCTTATTTGTATATTTTACTTGATCACAGATACATTTATATCCGATATCGGTATTTTGTGGTATACAAGTACCATGGCCACACAATTCAGAACTTGAACCTGAATTACAATCGTTAGATCTTTTAGTACAATGTACACCATACCACCCACGCGTACATACACATCTAATCAAAAATATAGTAATAAAAAACTTATTGTTTAAAAAAAAAATGGTTTACTCATATCCGCCTAATTTATTGATGCATTGTGCATTATTTTGACATCCTAGATCTGTACCAGCAAATCTTGAACATTCATTAACATCTGTATCGCAAATATCACCTTCCCATTCCGGTAAACAATGGCATATAAATGAATTGAATAAATCAACACAAGTACCACCATTTTTACATGGATTACTCTGACATTCATCTTTAATTAATAAACTTTCAAGATTATTAACTCGTTTTTGTAATGCTGTTACCCGTCGATTCAATCTACGTAAGCCCCGACTGAACTTTAGAAGAACATGTTTTATTCAAATCAAAATCGAATTGATTAATCCATAATTTCTATGAAATTATACGAATAATTATACTTACTAGTGGTGATACATCTGTTGTATTTCGTCCATCTTGTAATAATACTAATTTTTGTATTAATCCATCTTCACCATCTAAAATTTGTTCGAATCTATGGATTTTTTCGAAAGAACTTTCGAAATTTGTTTGATATTTCGACATAGCTTGTACAGCATTATCAGTCTGAAATGAACGGAATCAATAATATTTTTTTCTCAATGACGTTTTATTTAATTACAATTTGGGCTGCTTTAGATAAATCAACTCCATTTATATGAACTTTACCGGCACCTTCTGTTAAAAAATTTATATTCTTATGTTGAGCTGCCTTAAAAACTAAATGTCCATCTCTTGCTAATATTCTTGGTCTGTAATAAAATTATTAAAAATATTTCTAATGAAATTAAACGGAAATTATTCTTACTGAGCTCCATTATCATCAAAAGAGTTGACAAAATTAATGATATTTAATAAAATTAATAAAAAAATCGAATAAACCATAGTTTTAAATTATTAATTCATTCTATATTCGTCTCTATATTAACAATTATAGAATACAACTAATTATTGGCATTGATTTGATTTTTGAGTTAATTACGGGGGGCGTTAATATTAAATTTCCGGATGTGTATCAAATTATTTCTAGAACAAAAACAATTTTTGATAGTTCTTGGCTTAATATAGCCTTATATCTACAGATTAATTATTCATATGAAAGTGGAATTAATCCAAAATAAATATTATTATAAGTCCTATTTGGTTATTCATCTTTGTTATGATAACGAATAAGCAAATTTCTAAATACAGTAGATTCTCATTTTACGCGAAGATCGTCCGATTTGACGTCTTCTTACTATTTTTTCTTGTACCATTTCAAATCATTAGTTTATTACTTCCAATCAAGGCAACATTTGAAGTACCATGTCTAGACAAAGATCATTGATCTCCATTTCACACAAATCATAAATTGCACTCTTTTATCTCTCAAATGAAGCAATCGGTAACGATTTTGGAGAAAAAATGAGCATTTTCACCTAATTTTTTTGTTCAAAGTAAATGTGCCGTTCCATCTCGATACTTATTGTTAATCAAAAACAACCTAGCAGGATTGTGTAGGAGGGCCGCTATTTTACTAGCTAAGCTTATGAAACTCACCAGGCCCACATTGACAGATTGAAAGCTCTTTTTTGATTCAGTGGGTGGTAGAACGATTTATTTGTTTAATTTCGACATTCTATATAAATAAAACCGTATAAAATAAACCCGTGTAAAACGAGGGTGTATTGTAAGTATCCTTTTAAAATTGTTCATTATAATTGTGGTCATACAAACAAAGTTCTGGGGGAAAAGAACAAAATATGACTTTATTTTGTATTCACTTCAATGGTATAATAAATAATTGGGTATTTACGTTTGCATTATTGAAATCATAGAAAGTTGCAATTTATTTTGTAATTCCCCGTAATATCCTATCATTATAAATATTTGATTTAAATCGACACAAACTGATAAGAATATAACGTTTTATAGATAAGAAAAAACTATGCAAAATTTACATAAAAATTAGCCTATATCATTATATAGCGAAATAGAATGTCTTGTGTAAAAAAAATTGTTGTAGTTGGTGATGGTGGTTGTGGTAAAACTTGTTTATGTGTTGTATTTAGTAAAAATGAATATCCAGAAGATCATATACCAACAATATACGATACATATACGAAATTAATCGAATATGATGATAAAATTGTTGAATTAGCATTATGGGATACAGCCGGTGAAGAGGAATATGATCGTTTACGACCATTATCATATCAACGTAGCGACGTAATTATATTATGTTTTTCAATTGATAATCCAGATTCATTAGTTAATGTTGTTGAACGTTGGGCACCAGAATTGAAATATTTCTGTCCAAATGTACCAATTATATTAGTTGGTAATAAATTAGATTTACGTAACAATCAAGATATTATTAATTATTTGAAACAACATAAATTGAAGCCAGTACGTTGTGAAGATGGTTATAAAATTGCAAGGAAAATTAAAGCAAAAGCATATATTGAATGTTCATCTAAATATTTAATTAATATCAAAGATGTATTCACAACAGCTGCACGTTATGCTATTGAATCACAAAATAAACCGAAAAGGACATGGTTTTGTAAATGTAGATAATTGAATAAAACTCTAATAGTTTTTTATATTATTATTATTATTATTATTATTGCAAATAACACAACTAATTACTAATAATTTCAGAGATCTAGAGATTTGCTACAATAATTTGTCAATACAATACTGGAAAAAATTCCCTATGAAATCTCTTAAAATACATTTATAATCACAGTTCTTTCGTCAAATTGATAAGAATTAATATTTTTGTACTACGAAATTGTAACATTCGATTTTTGAATTGAATTATATTAAACAGAAAACAAATTATATAATAAAAATTTAATTTCAGAAAAATATATATATATATATATATTTTTTTTTTATTTATTTGTACGTATTAATATGGCGATAAATTAATAATAATAAGTACTTTAGAATTATTTGAAACAAAATTTACTGTGATTTTGGTTGATAATGTAATGGAAAAACTTGCGTTACTTCTCCTATACCTTTAGCAACACCTTCTCTAAATAATAATCGTTGTCCAACAGTTACATATTCTGGATGTACTTTAAATTGAAATAGAACCGATGCACTTTCATTTGTTTGTATACATTTAGATGCAAATATACCAATAATAACAGCTGTTTGTCGTATATTACCAATATGTACTGTTGATTGATAACCAGCATAAATAGCAGTTGCATGAAATAATACCGAAACACTAGCTTGGAAAAATAAACAACTTTTTGCATTACAATTATCTTTTAATAATACCATTCCATTTCGTAAATTTGGCATATATGTATTTAAACATAATGCAGCACTTTGACCTGCACGTACCATTCGACATGGCACACGATTACGATGTATTGATTTTATTATTACTTGACGGAAAGTCCCGTCTTTTTGCGGTCCAATTTGCATTTTTGTACCTTCTGTTATAACACCTTTTGTTAATAAACCACCAATTATTTGACCAACATCACCAGCACGGAAATTTTCATCAATTTGAAATATAGGCGATTCCTAAAATTTTCAATTCAATATTAGTTTCTAATTAAAATATATTTAAATAATTTCGTACTTGTTCTAATCTCTCTTTTTCTTTGGCACTAATTCCAGGTGGTAAGACATGTAGAAATTTCAATAATAATTCTAATCCTTCACCACTAACACTTGATACACAAAATATTGGTACAACATTTTCAGTTAATTGATTAGCACCAGCTGTTATGACATCATCTAAATTTTTTATAACTAAAGGTACACGACAACTACCAACTTGTTTTAGAAATGATTCTAATGATTGTAATGTATTTTTCGGTGATACTAAATCAATTTTTGTTATGACTATGAAAAATGGTACATTTAAAGCAACTGCTATTGATAAATGTTCATGAGCCATTCCAACAACACCAGATGTACTAGATATCTAAAAATGACAAATAAAAAATATATTTCTATTATAATTTGTAATAAATCAATTAGAAAAATACCACAAGCATTGCATGATGTGGTGAATATCCGGATAATCCTTGAATTGTCGTCCTTATATATTTTTTATGCCCAGCAAGATCTAGAAATGTTACTAGTTTTGTTGAAGTATCGCAAATTTCTTCAGCTGTGATCAATTCACTGTAACTATAATTGATTGGTTGTCCCTAAAATGTTTGTTTCAATAAATCAATTTTATTTAGATTAATAACAACAACAACAAAAAAAACCTGTGAATTAAATCCAAGTATTTCATGTGAAATCGATGATGTTCGACCTGTTTGTATTTCATGTAAATGTCGGAACATATTCAATCGAGCTCTTCCTCTACCATTATCCAAACTACCTTGAGTTAATACACCTAATAATGTTGATTTACCAGCATCGGCATTTCCTAATACAGCAACACGTACTTCAATGTTATTTTGATCATCTGGTACTTTACGTACTAATACTTCAGCAATATTACGTCCATTATCTAATGTACGTTCTCTCAATATTGTTGTTGTTGCACCTAATTTTAATGCCATTTGTTCTAATGTATGTAAACTAGCTGTCATATCGCGTTGTGTTAAACCAGCTAATATACCACTATCTTCAACACCAATTTCATATATAGCTTCACCATTACCTTCACGTAAACGCCATTTTAACTGAAATTAAACAAAAATCTAAAATTATCATATACTTGTAGTTATAGTTGATGTAATTTTTGCCAAAATTGATGATATAACTGGGGGCCAAAATAATTTCTAAATTATTACCTGTGTAACTAAATGTTCAAATCTTTGTTTTGTTGGATTTACGATTTTCAATTTATATTCAATATTGCCAACTTGCGGCTCTGGCGGTAGAGCTTTTCTATTGTTCATGTTATCAATAGTAAAATCGTCATTATTGCAATCATTGCAATTGCTCGGATCAAAAAGACTTAGAAATGAATCCATATTTGATTATGTTGAACTAAAAAAGAGAAAATTTTAATTATTATGACATATTGTTCACGATTATGAAATTTAGTGAAAGTATATAGTTCATCATTTGGTAATATAATTTCTAATTTGATTAAAGACCAATAATATTTTTTATAATATAAAACTATAATTATAATTTTTGGCAAAATTTCCTAAAACGTTATCAGCTGATTACTAATAACAAATCAAATATTTACCTATATAACAACAATAACAATTAGATAATAACATTGTTATTATTATTATATAATTATACCTTTAATTATTGTAATAATCTAAATGAATGTAGCAATAAGCAACTGAACATGGATTAATTATCAATTTATATTAAAAAAGAAACACAATTTTCAAACAACTCATTACAGTTGGACACACGACAATTGATAAATGGTTGCTATAAAACAACAAAATACAAAAACAAACGCTAGTGACAAAGTTTCACATACGAATAATAGCGAATATTTTACGCGCTCACTTTTCATTCGATATGATAATACAATCCGATTTTTTATTATCCAATTAACTCCGAATATTCGTGAACGTGAATTACGCAAACAATTATAATTTGATTTGAATTCGCTTGTATTAAGGCGGTAAAATTCGAAAAAATCCAATTTCTTTTTAATGAATAATAATAAAACTATAATTAAATATCTAATAACTTATAATTACTTAATAGATAATAAAACTAAATAATAAGATATGTCGTGTGATATACTTATTGTATAGGAGTCAATGACCATTCGAGTCTTAACCTTAAATTTTTAATTTGGTAGTAAATTCAAGTGATTAATAAAACTTATAATTCGAATTTGATAACTAGATACTGATTGATCTACAATTGTAGGTGGAAACAATGAATTGGCTAAATAATAAAAAAATTTAATTTCAGAGATTCGTGTAGCCAAATGTTTATTAATCGTTTTTGCTTACGATATACAAATATACATACATACAAGCTAACAAATGTACGAAAGAAATATAGATTAGAAATTATTCAAAGTAAATAAAACGATTAAGGGTTGATTAATTCTAAATGGTTCATTTCATAGCTATAGTTTATATTGTATTTTTTTGTATAGATGGCGAGTCTATCTGCCAACTTTTCCTTGAGTTTGCTGTAAAACTCATAGATGCCGCTAATTTCTCTAATACATAGAGTCTTAAACTAGCGCTCACACATTGTTTAGCATACACAAGCTTAAAGAGAAGCTGACACTCTAAATATTACAGCTCTATGATCACAAGTGATATCTGTCAAAATTGTTCACTTGTCATTTCTAAAAATACAAATTTTTCTAATTCAGCTTCAAGTTTTTTTTTAATTTCATTGCACAAATTCTGATTAAAATTCCAATCAATTGAAAACAAAAGAAAAAACAAGCAATTTACTTTTAAAGGTAATAATAGTTATGATAAATAATTAAATTCTGATATTGTTCTATATAATTAATTTTATGAGTTTAATATACGTCGTAGTCATATGTTTATTTATTTTTGTATTCAATTTTTATAAGACGTTGATTGTAATCAAGTTTTAGTAGATGCCTGTTAGAAAAACTACAAAGAACCGAGAAAATTCCGAAATTGCTAATATGGATGATTTTGAAGAGCGTGCAAAATCATTTTTTGAAAAAATCTTTGGTGATATTAGTAAAACATCTGCAACCAAACAAATTGTTCTAGGAGCATCATCTGGATGGTAACTATATTTTATATTAATTATCAAAAATTCGAATTATTTATTTTTTCTAATATCAGGGTAACTGGATATTTGGCGATGCGTGTTGGTAAAACAGCAGCCCTTGCATTAGGTGGTGGTATAATATTATTGGAAATAGCCAATGAAAAAGGCTATATAAAGATTAATTGGGACAAAGTTAATAAGAAATTAGATAAAGTTTCTGATAAAGTTGAAGAAAAAATCACTGGTCAAGGTCCAGGTTGGATGGATAAGGTAAATTTAAATTTAATATTAATAAAATTATTAAAGAATATGTAAAATTCTTTTACATATCCTTTAATTTTATTCTAAATTGTCCATACCTAAAGTCAAAGGTATCTAAATGATTTTAGGTGATGGCATTTGCCTATACACATACACCATTTTCCAGTGGTTTTGTTGGAGGCTTTTTAATTGGTTTGGCTTCACACTGACTATTAATATGTAGATAGTTAATAAATTATTAGAAATAAAAATAACATGAACATACATAGTATAATTAAGAAATTATTATTATGAATTTCAACAGGTTGAAAAATATGCTGAAAGACAAGTTGATAGAGGTGAGAAATTGCTTAGAAAAAATCAACAAAAAGCAAAATCATGGTGGCGTTCAGCAATAAATGGAGATTCTTGTAAATTAAAGGAAATGCACATATTTCTTGTATCATTTGTTGCTGGTGTTGCTATTGGTATTGGATCATCTTGAATTATGTTGTTAATCTCGAACAATAATTATTGAATCTGTATTATCCCATTTAATTACATAAAAATTTTCTGTTGAGTGTTTAATCTGAAAGTATAATGTATTTATTCAAATGTTTCTTCAGTAGAATAATTATTATAACTTATTTCCAATCATTTCATTACGTATTAATAAAAAACTTGTTTGAAATTGTTCAATAATTTCTATTGTGTGACGCAAGCGCGTTGCAATTGTTTAATATATTAATTGAGGTTATGTTACATTTTTCTTTAAATTTAGTTCTAAATCTGATTTTTCGTGTTATTCCACTCCCCTCTATTGTATTGTGGAAAATATGAATATATTGCCAAAATTTCCCGGAATACATATAGATATTTCTAAAAATTTAGTTTTTCCATCAATTAGCTAGTTATATTTGTGTTCTTTTTTTTAAGATTATTATTTGAAGAGAAAATGCGATATAACGATAAAGAATTAATAAAATTTGGTGATAATAAACCGGATTTGGAAGGTATATTACATCATATGCGTCCATTAGAAAATGATTGGTCTAATTGGTATCAACAGCCAACATTTAAAGAACGACATTTTAAATTAATAGCTAATTTATTATTTTATTATCGTGTCAATGAACCAGAACCAATTGGTATTTTAGTTTTGGAAAATGCCCAAGTTGCATATGAACGTCCACATAAAGGTATACCGTTTGCATTTTCATTAACATTTAAAGTTAATGATAAATTCAAAGATAATGAAGCTAAACATATATTTAGTTGTCGTTGTGATGATGATGTTAATAAATGGGTATCAGCATTAAAAACACATTCATATGAATATTGGCGTTCACAGTATATTATATTGAAAACAAAAATTAGCATGAAAACTGGACAAGATCCTGTTTTAGATTACATGAAAAGTAAATATTCAAGTAATGGAAAAATTGAGACTAAAATACGAAAATATAAAGAAGTTAAGAAATCAACATTTTACAGTCATATTGAAGAAAGTACATCAACATCTTATCATCAAACCACAACAAAAACGAAACATGTTGACGAAAGTACTGAAATGAAAGTTGGAAATTTAATTGATTTATAATTTTCATACACCAAAGATCTCTCTAAACCATTATCGAATGCATTTTTTTTAACGCAAATGTTACCATAAAATTTTTAGCTAAAACTTGACAAATTTTAGATTTTAAGACAATAAATCAAAATTACCAAAATACGTATATTACTTTATTGATCCTTGTTGTTTTACCAATTTACATATCAACTACCACTGCGATAGTATTTGAATAGAGAGAAAACATATTTTTCTTATCAGTTTAAACATGACCGTACAGTTAATACGCCAATGATTATGCATTTTTCTATTTTGCAAAGATTCTAAATAATAATTATGTCAAACGTAAAAGTAACATTGAAGTATTTAAATCTGGCTATTCAACTAATAAAAGAATTGGTTTTTTTTCTTATCCTAGTTATAAAATTTGATTTATTAATCGTTTGGTAATTTAATATTCGTTAGGTTGATTATTTTAGTTGGTTGGTATTATATTACGAATTCTGATTGATGATTGGTTGAGACAATACGGCCGTTAATACTTTAACCAATCACGTTATAGTTTAAAGTTTTTAAATTATTTGTCAGCGCCACCGTTATTGTTGTACACGTTAACAAGTGAAATGTTGTAAAAATTGTTTATAAATAATAACAAATTATCAATTTCAAATGATGATGGACGGAATACGTCCTTTAACATCTTCAGCAGATAAATATATTATTAAAAAGGTGAATATTAATATCTTTGGATTTTTTAAATAAAAAATTATAATTCTGTGACGATTAATAAATGATCACTGTCAATTAATTTTTGCTTACTTATAGGAATATGATTTTCGAAGTATTAGAAGAAGTGATCCATTGTGTCCACCAAAACCTTCAAAAACTAGTAAAAGGCGTATTATATTCAAAAATAATCAAATCGATGTAGCACCTCCAAAAGCTGTATTTTTCAAGAAACATGGTATTAACGGTCATTATAAGCATTGAATGTTTACTCAAATTAATATTATTTTCAGTGGCATTGAGTCGATTATATGTTCCTGGAAGGGAACTGACTTATTTTGAACAAATATTTGCTCGTTGTGCTGAAATTGGTGAAGGTTCATTTGGAAAAGTATTTAAAGTATTATCACGTGAAGATAGTAAAATTTACGCCGTTAAACAGTTTAAATTTCCAAAAAGTCGTACTTATGGATTAGCTGAAGTACGTAACTTTGAAAAAGTGGGTGATCATATCAATTGTGTTAAATTTTTTATGGCATGGGAACAATTCGGTATCGTTCATATACAAATGGAGTGTTGTCAAATGAATCTATCTCAATATTTGATTGTTTATGGTCACTTCAGTAATGAACAATTAAAGCTCATTTTGTATGATATTTTGAAAGCACTCGATTTTCTTCATAAAAAATGCTTAATACATTTAGATGTAAAGCCGGATAATATAATGATAAACCAAGGATATTATAAATTAACTGATTTTGGACTAATCGTAGATTTGAAAGAAGTTTGTAGTAATTAAATTTATAATTATTCAATTTATTGTGATGTCTATTTTAGGAAGAAAACAAAATATCCACAATATCTGAAGGTGATGGAAAATATTTAGCTTTAGAAGTGTTGGATAGAATCTATACTTTTGCTTGTGATATATTCAGTTTAGGTATAAGTATGATCGAATTAGCTACGAATATTCAATTACCAGCATGTGGTAAAATATGGCGTGACATTCGCGCAAATCAGTTACCATCACACATTTCCGAAGGTATAAAATTCAAATTTTATACGTTATTCTATATTTTTGTTTGTTTTTTTTTTCAAATTACAGCATTAAGTACTACAATGCCACCTGGAATAATGGATATTGTCAAAGAAATGATGCTCGATTATACCAGACGTCCATCAGCAGATGCAATTTTGAACAGTCCATTGATGAAAGCTGTACCACATTCGATATCCAAAGCTACTCGTGAGGTAAGATAATAGATTGATGACAATTTAGCTAGGTAGTTGAGGATATGTTTGATACATAAATGTCTTATTAAAATATTTAGGGAATATTAGACCTTATAGGAGACAACAATAATTTTATAGATTCTGATAATAATCTTATTGTAGAGACGCCAAAACGGCCGATTCCACAAACGCCTACAATTTGGTAAGTTTTAATGTTGTCTGTGTTGTATTGAAGAAATGCAAGCTTATTGTATTTTTAAAGGCCCGATACAAATGAACTTGAACGGACACCAGATTTTTCCAGGACAGTAAATCCAAATAAATTATCAATAGATGGAGTTGGTAAAAAATCTGTACCAAGAACCAGATTATTTCAATAACAATTACTAATTATTTTCTTCGTTCAAATATTACTAATGATCTCATACGTATTTGTGATATCTTTTAGTGGTACTTATTAGTTAATAGTGATAAAGTTGATATAACGTACAGAGACAGCTTCATCTAAATTATTAATTTCTATATTTATTAATTAAGGAAAATCAATGGACTTGTTCAAATGTTCAAAAGCTATTTTTCAACCATTACTAGTATTTAATATTTATTAAATTTGAAATAATCGAAAATGTTTCAAACAATGATTAAAATAAATTCAGTTTATTTATTGTTAATCAAAATTACATATATAAACAATAACTTAAGATATTTGATACTTAAGTTATGTTTTATAGCTAAAACTTGGAAATAAGTATGCAATATTTTTTGTGATCTAGTAACTAATGTGATCTTTGAAAGGGAAAAAAAAGACAGTTTCCTAGTGCATTATAAAATCATTTGTTACATTTAGGAAGACAATCTTCAAAAATTAATTTAGCTTTAAATTGAAATATTAATCGTAAATTATTTGTTTTGTTAAGAGTTGTAAGTTTTGTTTTCATTAATATTACCACTATTTAATGTTGAATAATTAAAATTCAAATAGAGTTTATTTTTCTTACAATTAATTTGTTATTAAAATGTATGGTTTTAATTACCCATACTTCCTTTGGATGTCTAAAAATTAATCATAAATTAATTATAAAATTGATTGTAATTTAATTGGAAATATTACCAAATAAACACCAACAATTAAACCAAATAAACCAATAGCACTACCAAAAATTTCGATAATTAATATTTTAACGAATAATGATGGATTTGCCGCATCGGCAATAGCAGCACCAGAACCAACAATACCAACACATACACCACAAAATAAATTAACAAAACCAACTGTTAAACCAGAACCAAATACAATATGGGCACCCATATGATTTTTGGCTAGAAGTTCGTCATTAATTTCAGCCTTTTTATAACTATATTCCTAAATTTAAAAAAAAACAACTATTTTATTATAAATAAATTCGAATATTTCTATTTAATTTTAAATACGTTGAAAAGACTGGATAAAACAATAGCTGTAATTAAACCATAAATAGCAACAGCTTCGCAGAAGATAATCGAAATTAGATTTTTTGTTTTTATTCGTGGTGCTTTGACACCGGCACCAACAATACTAACACCAGTTGTATGGATACCTCTAAAATTATAATTTGTGTAGAAATTAAAATCTATTAAGAACAAAATAAACTACAATGCAGCTCCTGCAACTGATAGAGATACAGCCATTCCAATTCCTATAGAAGCCCATAAATAGGGCGTCGTATTTTCCATAATCCTAAAATTATCAATTTTTTACATAATACTTGAATAGCATTGTAATAACAAAAATTAATGATACCATGCAAAACTGATTTGTTCGCCTTTACCAGTCAAAACATAATATAAAACTGAAATATTTAATTAATTATCACATGACCGAAAATCACACCTTTCTTTATTAAATAACTTACCGAAAATTGTTACAACGGACGTTGTTAAAACACTTGCTGTATATAATAATGAGTATCTCATTTTAATTGTTATAATTTTCTGTTTTTTCCCCAGAAAATATAAAGAAATTCGGCCAACAATTAATCGATTTTAAATTAACAAAAATAAAACTACCTTCATACCACCTGAATTTATGAATTAAAACTGAGATAACACTTTTATCACATTTATCTTTTAAATGAAATGGTGGGAGGGGGGAGATAATTGATAATAAATGAAAATTACGAAATGAAATATGAAGAATAAATGTTATTACATGATCGAAAAATACATTTTGTTTTTTAGTGAATCCCTCATATTGTCTTTAAATATTGGAAGGCACAAACCTATTTTTTTTATCACATCAGATAAGTGCAATTGCACTATAATAAATACAAATTCACTAATTCAAAATTAATTATAAAAAATTTAAATACTAGACAAATGTTAATTATAAAATTTTTGATAAATCGATTAAGTATAATTAGAAAATTCACATATAAATAATTAAGATTTTGGTTCAATATAATAATTTTTTTATAGAAAGAAATATTAATACTAATTTTAAAATAAACAGATTAGGAACACTAAATAAACTATTTACAAATGGTAAATTTATAAAATGAAACTTATTTACAATTAAAATCGTCGTTTTGTTCAGATTTAACTTGTCGATTATTTGATGATGTTGATACACTATTACCCATCCGCAAAATATATGGAATAACACTATCAATTTGAACTTGACCAATTAAGCCCGCAAAAAAGAGTTCTTCTAAAATTGATGGCTCCAATCCACGTAATGTTGGCAATCTTAACAACAATCTAAAAAATAAATAATCGTAATTATAATAATAGAAATGAATTGAACAAATTGATTACCTAGGAAATCGATCTGGATCGTCTGGATAGACTGAATGTGTATAATTTCTTAATGCTTGAAATGATTTTTCTTGTAATTTCTCCATATGTTTCTTCAAAAATATATCAATTTGATCTATTGAAAATAACGTTATAATTTTTAAATATGCAAATTCATGATCATCAACGTTCAATTTACACATTGTTGTAACAAAATCTTGTAATTTAACAATATGTTCTGTTACACGTTTAACTTTAACTGCTGACATTTTATCTTGGGCAATTAATGAATGTAAATGACTAATTAATGCCGATACAATTGTCGATAATGATAATGACTGTGAACATTGTGCTAAGCCTAACGTGAATAATTCAGCCCAACAACTACGTAGTAATGTTATTTGCGTATCATTTGTGAAATATTGAAATGCTGGTAGATTTTTAGTCCAATGTATCGATAAAAATAATAATCTACTACCACTCTCGCATATATAATGTATATTTAGATATGGCGGTACTGGACCAGGCATTTGTAAATTAAAACCGATATTATGTTCATGTAATATAGGACCATCATATTCGAAACCATTATCATCTGTTTGTAAATTTGTTATATCAGTACCATTCATACATTGTACACGTGCCATTGTGTCTAATGCTTTCGATATTAATTGTTTATCGCGTGCCACAACTAAAGCATCAGTTAATTCACCAGTTCCTGTATTTGTGCTATCCATCGATACATCATCTTCGATACTAGCTTGACTTGGTGATAAATGAAATGGTAATTCGTTTGTATGATCTAAAACAAATTAAAAATATTTATTTTTATTATTATTATTATTATTATTGAATTAGTTATTAATTATACTCATTCTTTTGTTGAGAAATTGTAAACTCAAGTCACACGGATTCAATGGTGTTGAATATAAGCCTGGTGAGTAATTATTGAGATCTTTCCTAATAAATATTTTATTAACATTATTTGAACTGTAATTATTTCCTATATTATTTGTATATTCTTTCTTATCAATAATTGGTTTTCGTTCATGTTGTACAGCTGAAAAATCAGTAAAACAATGATTAACATTAATAATAAATATACAAAAATAAAGCATACAATCACTTCTCATTCCACAAGCAAGGCACTTCTGTAGTCGACAATATTGACAACGATTCCTATGGTGTTTGGTTACTTCACAATTTTTACTACCACGACATTGATAACCCAACTGTTTTCGAATCGATCGTTTAAAGAAACCCTTACAACCTTCACAACTGATAGCCCCATAATGTCGTCCTGATGCTCTATCACCACATACCACACATAATTCAACCGTTAAACATAAATTATTTTGACTTGCCCTTATTTTATCATTTATTATATCCGATTTAATATTATTATCATTTAACAATTCTGATTTAATACCGTGCTCTATATCCATGTTGTTTGATTTATATTTGTTGTTGATAGATAAATTTTATACATTTGACATAATTATGTTATAGCATCACTAAAAATTTTAATAAATAATAAAAACCACGCGACCTTTCATTGAATTTCTTAAACGAAACAGGAATTATGCTTTGAACAGAGTTCATGACCTTACACCTGCTGTTGGCCAGGTATACACAAAAAAGAAAGGGAAACTGCACACTTGACAACATTGCCATATCGCCAGAATAACAGATATTTCACAGATTTCATATATCATCTATTCAAGATATTCTTCAAATCTACAGAATCGAAAACGAAGCGACAACAGCGATTAGAAAATCATTTTTGAAAAATCATATTATCGATGGCTAAAAAAATAAATACCGTCAATTTTATTGATAAAAAGCACTTCATCTCTGAAAAAAAAAACAAATTTTATAGGAATTAGGACAAAATTGAAATGTCAATGTTTTGACAGAAAACAACTCAAACAAAAATCGCGCGAATTTCAAAACATTAATTTATTCCAAATCGAAAATAATTACAATAATTTGATTATCAAATAATTAATCAATCATTGATCTAAAAAATTAAACACTAATTATAATTATAATATTATATGGATGCGTTGTTCGAACAATCAAATTGATAGTTCAGTTTATTCTATAACAATTAATAAATTGTTTTCTAATTATGATTATATTTAAATAAACTTTCAAAATCATAGTCCAAAGGTTAGTCTCCCCAGGTTTTCAACTTGTTGTTCTATACTCCTTGTATTTCTTTGTATTTCCAAATAGTAATATCTGTATAAATTACCGAACGCCAATGGATTAATTGGTTATTAAATTTGCAGTTTATTTAGTTTGATTAAATAGAATTATTTATCATAAGATTATTTTATATTTTGTTTATATCCATTATATTAAAGGTAAAACAATGAACTTGATATAATATTTTTCTAATAAGTATCTTTTATTGTAGAATTTATAATTTAGAAAATTTACATAACCTCAAAATGGTAAGTAGTTTTTATATCTTATATTAACAAAATTATATAGCTGCATACACTGAACATAAGAACCATTCAAAAATTTCAATTAAGCAATATTAATTAACAACAATTTCATAATAATACTGCTTAATTTGATTTTATCAAAGACAAGGTTCCTAATGGTCAAGGCTGAATTTCTGAGAATCAAATTTTTGATAATTTATGCAAATTATTCTACATTTATTATTATTAGAGAGAAACGGTCCTATTTGTTCCACTTATGATCTCTTAAAATCAAAACTTATTAAATAACCACATATAGTGCTTATTTACTATATTCAGTTTTAATGTACAAAATTAAAATTAATCTGCAATTTTGATATCTGGAATATTTATTTGGTAATTATATGTATGGATTAATTTGTTAATGCAAAATAAAATTCTAATTATAAGTATTTAATTATGAAAATTACTTGATGTTTAATTTATTCCCTAGTATGTCGGCAACCAACAATGTATTCAGCCATTTCGTGTAGGCTATACGTGGGTGGTTATAATAAATTGATACTAGATATTATAGATTAAAAAAAATATATGCAATGATTATCATTAGTTTTGATTTTTTTGCGATTTCAGGTGTTTATGAAAGGTGCTTCAGTACAAAATAATTCTCGAGCAATATTGAAATTATTAGAAAAAAATTTAGTACAAAAAGATTATGTTGATTATCAATATCTTCAATTAAGTAAAATTCCAACATTACATTTTCAATCGGCATTACCACGTTTACCAATACCTGAATTAAAATTAACATGCGAACGTTATTTAGCAGCACAACGTCCATTATTAATTGATGAATCATATCGTAAAGTTGAAGCAAATGTTGAACATTTTCGTGATGGTATTGGTATTGAATTACAAAAATTATTAAAACATTATGATCATTGTAATAAACATACTAGTTATATATCGGAATTATGGTTTGATAAATATTTAAAAGATAGAAAACCATTACCATTAAATTATAATCCGATATTATCATTTCATGATGATGAACGTCAAGAATATAATAATCAGTTGATAAGAACAACGAATTTAATTGTTAGTTCAATGAGATTTTATAAATCATTAAAATCGAATTTATTAGAACCCGATATATACCATTTGCATCCTAGAAAGAGTGATACAGAAAAATTCCGTTATATATGCAGTAAATTACCACCAAGATTGGCTTATGCTGTTGCATATTTATATAAGGCTTTCCCATTAGATATGAGCCAATATCCGAATTTATTCAATACAACTCGTATACCAGAAACCGATAAAGATCGTTTATTTACAAATCCTGATGCTAAACATATAACAGTACAATATAAAGGCAATTTTTATGCATTTAAAGTATTAAATGTTACTAACGATATATTACCAGCTGAAGAAATAATGGGTAAATTAAAATTGATATTAAATTCGAATAAACCACCAGCTGAATATCCAATTGGTTTATTAACAACATTAGAACGTAATAAATGGGCAACAATAAGACATGAATTAGTTGAGAATGGCAATGATCAACAATTAAAATTAATTGATTCAGCATTATTTCATGTATGTCTTGATATTGATAAACCTGGAAAGGATCCATATTTAATAACTAAACAATTTTTACATGGAGATGGAACAAACAGGTCTATATTATTTAAATCATAACAAATAATATTTATGTGTATTTTAATATACAGGTGGTTCGATAAATCATTTTCGTTAATTATTGCCGGCGATGGTAATACATCAATTAATTTTGAACATGCATGGGGTGATGGTATTGCTGTTTTACGTTTTGCACAAGAAATATTCAAAGATTCAATTGATACACCGCACGTACATCCGACAACACAATGTCAAATTGATGATCCATCATCTGTACAATATTTAGGTAATTTGATAAATATTTCGCGAAACAACTATTCCATGAAATATTTTTGTTTTGTTCTCTAAAAAAAATAAATAACAATAGATATCCATTTGAACGATCATCTAAAAAAGTGTATCAAAGAGACTGAACAACAGTATAATAAAATTTGCAACAATTTAGATGTTAACTATACAGTATTTGAAGATACAGGGAAAAATATTTGCAAAAAAAATAAAGTTAGTCCTGATGCAATTATGCAATTAGCTTTTCAGGTAATTTAATGATAAAATTAATCAATTTCCTTTTCCTAATGGTATTTAAATTATTAGGTGGCTTATCATAAAATTACTGGAACATTTGTATCAACATATGAATCATGTAGTACAGCTGCTTTTCGTCATGGTAGAACTGAAGCAATCCGTCCCTGTACAATGGCGACAAAAGTAAAATTTTTACGTCTCAATTTTTTTGTTTTAAATTCATTTGTTATTTTCTAATAACAATAATAATTAGAAATAATTAATTATAGGAATTTACGTTGTTAAATAATTCGAATAATAAACCATCTAATAATGAATTGAAACAAATGATAATAAAATGTTCAGATGTTCATAATCGTTTAATTAAAGAAGCAGCTATGGGACAAGGTTTCGATCGTCATTTATTCGCATTGAAATCAATGGGAGATAAACATAATATTAAAAGTAATATATTCGATGATCCAGAATATGCTCATATTAATAATGATATATTATCAACAAGTACATTAAATTCCCCAGCTATATATGTTGGTGGTTTTGCGCCAGTTAATCAAAACGGATATGGAATTGGGTAAAATTATAATAATGTTTTTAATCATAATTATTACCAATTCAAATTACAGTTATGTTATCAAAGACGCTTATTTAGGGGCATTAGTGACGACCTATAAAGATCATCAAAGTGGATCCGATTTTGTTGGTGCTTTAAAGAAATCGATTGAAGAGATTTTTAATATTTTAGACAAATAAATTTTATGTTAATAAGTTAACTATAATCAAACAAAATTTTGAATAGTGTTTACATATTGTAAATACGCTTAATCATTCATGTGCCTTCATATACTATAATTAAATAATTCTCTGTTAAATTTCAAGGTTTCAACATTACCAATTCTAATTTTCTCGAAAAAGCTTCCATTCAATAATTGTATTATTTTTTTCGATTTATAGTCAATGACCGATTACGTGATGTTATCGAAAATCAAACAATTGTCTACTATAAGGTAGTAGGATTTGTTTGGGAAAATTAAGAGAAATATCGCTGATAAAAATAACTTTATTGATATAGTTTGTTTTTAATATTTTTTATTATTAATCTATAGTAAAAATATCGAAACAATATAATTTTTTTTTTAACTAAAACTTTACTAATATACATACTACAATACTAAAATTGCTCTTGTCCAAATGAATTGGCTACAATTGATAACAGTGAATGTAGACAAAACAAGAATAAATTTAATAACACGATATATGTTTTATACTATTTTCTTATCATTATTATCCTTTTTTTTTTTAAAAAAAAAACGTAAAATATATTCGGTTATTGTGGCGTTTATTGTAAAGGTTCACGTGTTGTATTTGGTAAAAATAGACATAATAGACCGCCTCCAATTAATAATGCTGCCACAATAAATGTTGGTGCTGGACAATATGTATCTAATAAGTTTGCTATAACCAAATTACCAATAATACCACCAAGACGAGCAGCTACCATTGATACTGCTACACCAGTTGCCCTGAGACTTGTTGGAAATATTTCTGTTATTAAACAATCTAATGCGGCATTACCGCATGATATAACGCTACTAAATACTGCTGATACAACTAAATTATGAACTTTATTGTAAACGAAATACATCGAAGCAGCACACATGCCTGACGTTACAGTACTAAAAACTATCGAAAAAAGACAGTATTTTATTTATTAAAAATTGTTTTTCGAACGTATATTTACCTAAGAAGAATTTCCGTCCTAATAAATCCATGAAAAGTACGGCAATAATATTGCTTGGTATCGCTGAAGCTACTGTTATTAATGATTCCATAAAAACGGCACTTTCGATTTTATCGCTACAAACACTACCGCGTTGAAGACTGCCATGTTCATTTACAAATGAATTGACAACACAAACTGATGCACTTTCATTCGGATGAATTCTGGAGTATTCATCGAAACGATTGAATAATTCAGGGAACCACATCATCAAACCATAATATCTATAATAATAATATAAAGAAAGAAGAAAAAAATCGAGTTTTTGTTTAGTGGATTTTCAATTATTTATATTCGTTTATAATTAAAATTACCCGATGTGGAATGTGAAATTAATAGTTATGGATATTATCGTAAATTTCAATATTGGAGTTACGAATAATTGTTTACTATTATCCATAATATCGCTAATCATATTCATATATTTTCCTCTAATTTGTATTTTATCCTCATATGGCTTATCATAAACATCATCCATAATTAGTTGTTTTATTGGATAATCATTTTTATCGTTGCCAGTATTGATTTTATAAATTTTTTGGAATATTTCAATAGCTTCATCGTTTTTGCCTTGTGATAATAAAAATTTAGGACTTTCTGGTAAAATGAATAATAAACCAGCTACTATAAATGATGGTATTGAACATATCAATAAAAATATCCTCCATGAATTATAAACGAAATGTTCACTATGTATACCAATTTGTGTTGGTATAACAAGCCATGCTAAACCAGCTACAAATAAATTGCCCAATGTCCAAAAAGCTGCCATAAATGATAACATTGAGCCGCGTTTAGCTTTAGGTTGGAATTCTGCAAAATATGACCAGATCACTGGTCCGCTGCCCCCTAATCTGGAAATTCAAAACTATTACATAACAAATAAATACTAATATAAAGACGTAGTCACATTAACAAATGTTTTTGTACGTCTTATTAAAGTATTAGTGATTGGATTGATACTTACGCCGCCCCGTTCAGGAATCTGAACAACATGAATAGCTCATATGATTGTGAGAAACTTGATGCAACAATACATAGAGCATTCATGAAAGAGATCGCAATTAGCACCTTTTTACGACCTAATGAATCAGCAACTGACCCCCAAGCATAAGCACCGGCCATCATTCCAATAAATATAATAGAATTTAGCCATCCTTTGCTTTGGGTACTCAAATTTAAGTCGCATTGAGCTGATGGAAGGATGAACGACATTGATATGACGTCCATCTCTTCCGATGTACTGACAAAGCCGCATACTGCTAATAATATATAATGAAATTTTCCATATCCAGTTAATTCAATGGCACGTTCAAAATCGGCTGTATCATTTGATTGATTCAAACCTTTTTCAACATCAGTTAATTGTAATTTATCTTTTAATGGTGCTAAATTTGTTAATTCTAGATCTTTTGATCCGCAACCGTTTAATACGCGCTCGTCATTTACATCACAATCTAGTTTTGTTTTTCCTGATGGATCACCTTCTACCATTCTACGATTAGAATTCTGTTTGATAATTCGTTCGGCGGACGGAAAGGTGCTGACTTGGGGGCCGGGGGCGGCTTTTAATGGGGACAGCGGACAGAAAACTGAAGCAAAACTCTATAACATAATAAAACAAATCTAATTAATTCTATATAAATATATATATATATATATATATATATATACACAATTAATTTGATGATTATCAAAGGAAATATCATAACTCGGATTCGGACCAGGGACACTCGACTATCAGTAAAATCGCGACCTTGATCCATATCCAGGTCATGACATAAAAAATTTTCATCAATAATAATAATAATAATTTATATTTATTAAAAATTGACCAACATATATGTTTTAATTGATAAATTTATTTTCAGTTGTCTTCATCGTATTCCGGTCGTTTATTAGTATGTCGCGGGTGTCATCAAAATAATTTACTTCAATTAAGCGAACAATTTTTGGATTATCGTTCACATTGAACAACAACTTGTTTATATAAATTGTAGGTAGCTAAAATAATTCCATATGATTTTGATAAAATATTTATGTTATGACTCAAAAAGTAAATTGACGTTCTGCACATACATACATATATAGTCAATATAATGACTCTGATAATGATATTGAATTCATTATTTCTTCATCTTCTTATTAATAATCGGATTGAACGGAATAAAAAAAACCAATGTAAATTAAAATTAAAAGAAAAAAGAAACAAATTAAATTAGACGTACTTGGTGAATAATTGAACTCTAGGCCGCTAAATTGCAGTAAATTTATATTTCAGTTTAAATAAATATTAAAGTGGCACTTTCAACTATTAATTCATTGTTATAAAAGGGTTTTAATTATATAAAATAAAACGTCGAAATAACATGGCTAAATATCAATAACAATAATAGCTCTATTTGATAAAGTTGAACAATTTATGTACAACAATCGATGTAATGGAACAAAACAAAACAAACAAGTTATAATAAAAATGATAATATACAATACATATATATTATATTTCAATTATAAATTTATTCCCTTGGAATTATTCATTTATATATAGAAAATTATTAATCCGTAAATATAACTAATAACTGATGATGATTATAAAGAAATAGAATATTGCGGAAAAAATTTTATATCTAATAATTTAATGCAAATTTCTATGCAACAGCTTACTATTTATAACAAGTTTTAGTTAATTTATAAGTGATATAACACCTTATTTGGAATAATAACTTCTTTTCTTTATCAAAATTGATTAGATATTAATTTATACAAT
>JAZBGX010000291.1:9533-29246 GCA_037414775.1 Zonitis immaculata
TTTTTAAATCTTTCTTTTGGTATAAATTTCTCTCATTAATATTATTTACATAATCATTTTTTTTTTTTTGGCAATATTCTTTGGAGTCATCATAATTGTAAGTACAAATTCGAATAATAATAATAATAATAATAATTAGCAATTTTCAATTATTCTCTATATGGTTTACAATAAGAATAACGATGATTCATATGTTGACTGAATGAACCAGAATGTGAGAATCTTTTAAAACATTTAAGACATTGAAATGGTTTCTCACCACTATGTAAACGTTTATGTTCAGTTAAATGGTGCTTATGCTTGAAGGCTTTTGGACATTCGTCGCATTTATGTGGCCGTTGTCCTGGAAAATTTACAAATAAATAAATAAATAAACACAAATCCACTACCAATTGATTTTTTTTTAAAAAAAAAAGCTTACCTGAATGTTCGTATTTGTGTCTCGCCAGCGAGCTTTGTTTCGTAAATGATTTATCACATTGATCACAACTAAATTGTCCTTCAATATCTTGTTCTTGATTACTTAACAATGGACTACCTAAACTTTTCAATGCAAATTGTGAAATTTTATTACGTTTACTATTATTATTATTATGATTACTACCATTATTATTATTATTATTATTGTTATTAAGAATAATATTAGTTTCATCATCATGATAAGATTCATTTAATAATTCAGCACTTTCCGTCCAAATACGTTTCTTGGAATTTGGACTTAAACAATTCAAACGATTCGTAATTAATTGTGATAAACTTGGTAAATCTTGTCCACTCAATTGTATCAATTCTTCCATTGGAATTAAATTTAATCGCGGTTGTAAATTCAATTTATGTACACTAGGTTGTGCTAAAATTTGTGCTAAACGACTACTATTATTATAATCAATAATAGGTGATGGACTTTGACGTTGTAATAATTCATTATTATTATTTTGAAATGGTATTGTCGTATTATATAGGTATGGTGTAGGACTTCTTGATGATTTCCGACTCAAATTCACAACTTCATCATTATTATTATCATGGTGATTTTGTAATGATAATGGTGAACTAATTGGCGATGATTCATTCGATAATGATAATTTTTTTGTTGATAAATCTAAAGGTTGTTCTAATACATAATTTGGTAATGTTGTTGTTGTTGTTGCTGTTGTTGTTGTTGTTGGGTATTTCGTTGAAGGCATCAGTGGATAACGCATTGACGTTAAAGTCGGTGGTAATGGTGCTGGATTATAAGGGACTTGAATTAAACGACCTTCACGACGGTCTCTAGCTCTAGTATTTTGAAACCATACTTGTACAACACGTACAGGAAAACCAATTGTATCGGCAATTTTTTCTAATTCTTCACGTTTCGGACGCGGATTTATCTGATAATTATCTTTTAAAATTTTCAATTGTTCGTCCGATATCAGAGAACGTACACGAACTTTACGACCATCTTCTGATACATGATCAGTTGTTGTTATCGATTCACAATCATCATCATCATTAGTTTTATTATCGTGTTCTTCATTACCACTCAAATTACCATTTTGTTGTTGTTGTGAATCTTCAATTTTTGTTGTAATTGCATCTTCTAATTTTGCAGCTAAACCTTCACTTTTTATTTTAATATCATTCAAATCACATTCATGTTTATCTAATTGATTAGAATTATCGAAATATTTTTTACAATTACCACAACTGAATGTTTCCAATTTAGGGGAATGTACCGTAGATGAGTTACTATGACAATCACTTGATGATTCCGATGCTATTTTATTATTCATATTGGCCTGCAAAAATTGTTTCGTAACAACAGCATTTACAGTCTCCAAAATTCGTTTTACCGCTTCTAAATCATTAGTTGTTGTTGTTGTTGCTGTAGTTTCAGCGTCATCTGTTGTTTTTTCAACTTTTATACTATTTTCGTCTTGTTGTTCTTGTTCTTGGTTCGTTGCAGTAGTAGTTGTTGTTGTTGTTGTTGTTTCATCACCACAATCCATAACTAAATCACCACAACTTGATGAATTCGATTTTGTTAATGATAAATTTTCATTTTTCGGAGATTCCAAATTATTATTATCATTAATCAATTTATTATAATCATCTAAATTATTATTATCATTATTTGTTTCTAACATATTCGATCTTAATGGATTTTGATGTAATTGTTCAAATAAATGTCCTAAATTTGGCATTGCATATGGTGTTATTGAATGATGATGATGATGGTGATGATGATGACTTAATAAGCTAGCAGTTGGTGCTAAATAAAACGGTGGTATTGTTGTATTATTTGCTGCTAATGATGATTGTAAAAATGCAGCAGCAGCAGCTTCTGTATATTTCGGTAATATTGGTAAATAATTATTTTGATTATTATTATTATTATTTGTTGCTGTTGTTGTTAAATTATTCAAAGGACTAATATTTGAACGTTTCATATTACGATTTTGATTCTTATTTGTATCTAATAATGTATTTGTTATTGTTGTTGTTGTAGTTGTACCATTACGGGTACGACCCAATTTTAAATTCATTACTAAACATTTTTTTGATGTCGTATGACTAGAATAGGAACCTGAATGTGAGAATCTTTTACCACAATTTTGACATTCGAACGGTTTCTCACCACTATGAATTCGTATATGTTCCTAAAAAAAATAATATATGAAATCATAAAATTAAAATATTAAATAATAAAACAGACGGATCCTCAAACTAATTCCGAACCGTAAATAAAAGTATATTGTAGCCAATTTAAACGATTAAAGAATTAAATTGAGGATCTTTTTTTTTGTATTTTGGAAAAAGCAAACTTACTTTGAGGTGATGTTTGAATTTGAAGGCTTTATCGCATTGTGTACATTTGAATTTTCTTAATACAGCACTTTCATCATGACTAATCATGTGTCGTTGTAAACGGTAAACATTAGCAAAAGTTTTATTGCAAATTTTACACGACTGTAACAAGAAAAAAATTAATTAATTTATAAATATAGATCTGTAATCGAGATGAAGAAGATGAAGGGATATGGTTATTAAAGTAGAGAGGATAAGTCCTATGAAATTACATATCCTTCTCAACAAAAACAAAATAAAGTTTCTTCTAGATAATCCTTGAGTTGAAACAGGTAGACATTATGACAGATTTTAACAATGAGCTTTTTGTACAACTATTTCTCTCTTTATCTAACTTATGTCATTATAAATATATAAACAAGAAACAAATAATGAAAATGACAAGATTTAAAGTGATATCTCCTTTTAAAATTTAATGAAAAACAATAACAAAAACAAAAACAGAATCCTAAATCGAAAATAATTGGATTTTTTTTATTATTATGTTGTTGTTTCTATTATTTTATATATGAAAATAAGGAAATATAGAAGAATAAAACAAAGAACACTTCGGGAATTTTCTCCTGTCACGTTCCAGAAATACATTTCAGGATTTATAAAAGTTGAGCACCTTGAAAAAGTATTTTCTAAAAATAATCTAGCTATTCCTACTAATACAATTTACCAAAAAAAAAAAAAAAACAACCATACAAAAACCAATTAATAATAACATAAACAAATGTCAGTTGAAATTAAAAGAAACAAAAAAAAACATATAACGATACACAAAGGAAAGTAAATCATTCAACAATTGGCTATATAGTAAATTTTGGAAGTGTTAAATGCTACTATAGAAAAAAACAAAAAAATAATAATAATAATAATAAAACAAAAGAAAAATAAGATTGAAACAAAACTTGACATAGAAAAATAGTTTAGAATTATCAACCAGAAACTCTTTCACACGGTTTATACACATGTGTGATAATTTTTTTCAATTTCAGACCTCTTCGAAGATATTTTTTATAATTATAAACAAAAAAAAACAAAAGAAGAACCTCTCAAATATTATTGAATAATTGATTCAATTGTTTTATCAATAATAAGGTATAATTATTGAAATATCCAACTTAATTACCAGACCAGACTCAACAAAACAAACACGAACAAAAAAATTAATAATTACTAAAAAATACCATCTTGTTTTACATACTAATAATAATAATAATAATGATGTTGATGATGATGATGATGATGATAATAAGTTATATATTTAAGTTAACGAAGGGTAATTTTTTGTTGCAGCTGTGAGGACAAAACAATTACTCATCTTATTACCGATGTTACGTAAACATTGTAATTGACCTTATAGCCCTTATAACCTTTTCATTAATATGAGTCAAACATTAAAAGCAAAATGTATTCACACACATTATTTATATATGAAGACTAGATAGAGATAGATGAGAAGAATAATAAATAAAGGCAAAGAACTTATTACAAATGATTTGATGATTTTAATTGATATAACAACAAAAACAGGGCATTATTTTATTTGTTTATTTTTTTACTAATGAACTTTGACATAATAAAAAAAATGTATTATTATTAATAATAATAATAACGGCAATGTTTATAATAAAAAGGCAAGAAACAAGAAATTGGTTAGGCTCGATTAAAATTAATTATTTTCAATTTTTTTTATTAACAACAATATAATTATTGATGAAGAATTTGAGAAAAACAGTTATTATTTTTTGTCGTCTCGTAGCTAATTCCCAAAACAATTCCGAGATTAAAATGAGAAAATAAAAAAAATATGATTCATATCTGAGTAATTCACATCTTTGTCAGTTTGAAAATCATCACGATGGGAATTTTTCCATATAAACTAATTTCACCTTACTAAATAGAAAAATAAATTGTTCATCTGTAAATATTTACAATTTTGTTTTTATTTTCCATTGAATACCTATATTTATAATTTTTATAAAATAATAAACAAAATGCCTTAATCAGATTTCCCATGATAAATCGGTTTTAATGACTACAAGGAAGAAAAAAAACAACAACACCCTCTCACGGTTTGGACATTAATAAAATTGGTGAGTCAAGACGACGATTGGGATTCGGATGTCTATAAACGAATAATTCAATTTGTTTTTATCATTCGTACATCATCTGATTTGGTTGTAAATCAAATTTCTTCAAAAAAATAACATATACACAAAAAAACAAATATATAGGAAACTTAACCAAATTTTATAGACCTGTTGATGTTCATTTTCAAGGTTTAAAATATTTGTAAATATATAAAAGGAAATGATGTTTTATTTTTATTATTTTATATTTTGTTTTGTCGTTTATTCGAAAAGGAAATACAAATAAAATTGGATCATCTATAAATGGTGATAATTTCTCTGTTTTTTTTTCCTCAATTTTTTGCTCTTTATGTTATTCAATTTTCAAATATAAACAGGGATTTATCATCCCCTAAAATCCTCTAATATGATTTAGATAACTTTTCGATACGTAGACAGAAAAAAAAAACAATTAAATAATGTCATTTTGTTAAATTATATAAACTTACCACTTGTGCATTTGGCGAATGTAAAAGTTCATGTTTTTCTAATTGATCTTTTGTAGTAAAAGTCGATATACATTGTTGGCATGCAAAAAGTCCACCATTATTATTACCACCAATTAAACTTGGTGTAGGTGAAGCACTACCAGGATTATTTGTTGTCGTTGTTGTTGTTATAGTTGTTGATGATGTTGTCGTTGTTGTTGTTGTTGATAAAGATGAAGATGATGATGATGATGATAATTCAGGGGTTGATGTTGTTATTAAATCAGTATGTGATGTTTCCATATGTTCTTTTAACGATTGAAAACTTTGACATCCTTTTTGACATTGTGGACACTTGATATAAAAATCAGTGTTATTTGTATTTAATTCATCACCTTCTTTATTAACACCATTCGTTAATGGGGAAACTGTAAATGAGAAAAAAAAATTGTCGTGTAAATTATTTAATTTTTTTAATTAGTAAAAAATTCACAATTTTCTTCACAAATTGACGGCATTCATTCAATCTGACACAAACAAATGACGATTTTATGTACTGAAAACCATACAATCACGGAAATAAACACCCATAGCACTTTCCAAAAAAAAAATAAAATAAATACAATTTCCTTTTCTTTTTCAAAAGCAGCAAATTAGAACTTCATGATAAATATTTTCAGAAAGAAAACAACAAATTGAAAGAATTAATTATTTTTTAAATAAAAATTGAATATTGGAATATTATAGTATGAGAAGTTGGTAATAGGTGGCGCTACAATCCTAAAACATCCCTTATAATCGGGTAATAAGATTCTTAAAATTGTTATTTTTTCCCCCAATTTTTTTTTTTTAAACAAAAAACCAACTGATTCACACTCTTTTTTTTTTCAACAAAGATAATTATAATTTTAATGATAATGATAATAATATAAAACCAATGCAGGACAAAGATACATCTAACCGAAAAAATGAATCATTTCAGCACAGTCACATGGATAAATCAAAATATATAATAATAATAATGATAAAACCACATTACTATCAGTTATTATTAAAAAAAAAAAATGTTAATAAATTGGAAAAGTTTTGTTTAATTTTTCGACACGATTCTTCTATATTACCTTGATGTTGGATAATGTTCAATGATAATAATAATAAAATTAATAGTAACATTCTTTTGAAAATAAAATCTTAATTAATTGGTAATAATTTAACGGAATTTATGACGGCAACATTGTTGATGGTTATTAATAAAAATAAAAACACGAAAGTATACTAAATATAGGGCTAATAATAATCATAATAATAATAATAATAATAATAATACAAATAATGGATAATAAGAATGACGGCATCACTCGAGCACTTCAATGTATATATAAATTTTATTAGCAATTTGGATTTAATAAACGAGGCTCTATTTATGATTCTTAATAATTAATAAATATAAATATAAATATTAAAACACCTCTCAACAAAAATTTCGGGGTGGGAGAGAGAATAATAGAAAATATTTCATGAACAGATGTATACGAAAATTACCCTTGATCAAGTGATATTCAGAATGAAAAGTATATAGAGAAGGGTGGTGTATTTTTTTTTTTTTGATTTGTTTTTAAACAGCGGAAATTTTCAAGATAAATTTCCAAAAATTTTATGAATGGTATATTTCTGATTCATAAGAAACACAGAACCACCTGTCCAATGGGCCAATACGATTTTATAGTAAGCACCTCCTACTCATACACCTGCTCCAATCCAAATTATACCAGGTGTAAATTCCTATTTCACCATTCAGGTAACGTATTTAGATAGGTACACCTATCTTATAATTTGATAAAACCGACCAATCAAATTTGAGAATTACCTGAATTTTTTTATTCACCACCAAATAATTCCATAAAATGACGATTATATTATGTTAACAAAAAAATACAATCATCTAATTTGTTATAAGCGTTGTAATAACGGGAGTTGTGTGCATGTTAC
The DNA here is from genome assembly GCA_037414775.1 of Zonitis immaculata. NCBI lineage: Eukaryota > Metazoa > Arthropoda > Insecta > Coleoptera > Meloidae > Zonitis > Zonitis immaculata. The sequence goes on from JAZBGX010000291.1 coordinate 16,921, forward strand.
TGTTTATTGTGGGAGCACGTGCGAATTTTCAAATTATTAAATTACTCATGAATTTTTGGGAAAAATTAATTTCCCAATTTGAATTCCGTAATTATCCAATAATTGTATTACATTTTGTTTAATTGTATATTGTACTCACGTTGGCAGGTGTTCCAGACATTCGCCAGACTCCATAACCTGTAGGAGTAACTGTCGTAACACCCAAACATGCTTTCACTACGCGCCACCATGGCAAACTGAAACTGAAACGACGAAAATGCTCCCTATCTAGAGAGAGGTAGATCCAGATACGCGCTCCGACGCCAAACTAATATCTATACAACTTTTATATATCTATGTATTCGTGTATGCTATATATGTATATAGAATTTTGTCGATGTATTAGTGGATCATCAACATCCCTTCTCCCGATTTTTCAACGTTTCAGGCGCTCTTGCCATCATCTCCCACTATTTAGGCGTGCGCCCTTCTCTATCTCTGTCTCTTTCATTCTATAACTCTATACAGTTGAAATAATACGTTTTGAACTACATACGACAACGACGACGCCGACGTCGCATCACCGCCCCCGATGACGATGGTCAAACTGACACCAACTATCAACGGGACAACATCTCGACGCCACACATAAATTTCAGTTCCCAACCGACGGAATTTAACAATTTTCAAACTTCAACTAATATAATGAAAATAAATATATAAATTAGCCCCCATCTACCCGCATTTTAAGGGTAGATTTCAACTTGAGATATATAAGATTGTTATCAAGAAATTTCAATTTTATTCCCATTTATTTATTTATAACTTATGTACCAATTCATTCGAATTGGAAAAAAAAATTTCAAAGAAAAATCCGATCAGGTATTATTTTGTTGGCAATAAATAAAACTGCCAGATGTTCTAAATTTCTCCCTATGACGAATTGAATATAATCAAGGATACCTCTGGGAGGTGTTGCTTATATATACCATGTATATATTTTTAAGGGTGACTGTGACCTGTATAATGGTGATGGTGGTTTCTATTCAAATAAATGGTCATTTTTTTCCTGGTTCTATTGTATTTATTTAGTTTAGACGGAAATTCAACATTTGGTCAACACTTGGAAAAAATTTTACTATTATGGGAAAGAAGTAAAAAAATAAAATTACGTGCGATATTTATTATTATTATTATTATAATTTTACAATGTCTTTAAACAAATATAATTGCAAAATATGTCCAGGATGTTCGGATAATTGGATTTAAGTAAATATACGTTTATTAACAACAAACAAGTGCTGAAGTACAAATAAATGTTTACATATTTAATTGGAATTTGATGGGATAGAACGTGAAATTCATTAATTTTTATTATTAGGCAATAAATCGAAGAGATAGTTCGTTTCTATGTTGTAAATAAATATATATATGTATATAGTTGTTTTCCAAGTTTTAGGTATTTGAATAGGTATTTTGATGTTGTTTTTTTGTTGTTGTATTTTTTTGGAAAAATACAAACATGTGAATAAGCTTTATATAAGCGACGGGCGTCCGTTGCAATCTGTTACACACCACAGAGCTTCCGACATTTTTCAAAAGCTCTCTTTAATCGCGATCGAACTATTGAAACCTGTTGCGATTCTTTCAGTAGAACATCACGAGGAACAGTTGTTGGCTACATGAATTTACTGCCACCACTACCACCACCACCACCACCACCACCATCACTACTACTACTACCACCAACAACCAACACTATGACACGACAACAACTACCACAATAATACAACGATTGTCGTTGACGCCATCATCATCGTAATAACGATTATAATTATAATAACACTTTTAATATTTGATAATGAATCTTTTTACAATTTTTTTACTGAATCTTATTGCAGTTGTTTTTCTGTATATGTACAAGGGTAGCTTTTCAACACCGTACGAAAATATAACGCTACATTAATTTTTAGAATTTATAGAGAAATAGTGTTGGTTGTAAATAAGAGCAATAAATGACGATAATAAAGCTGTAGACACAAAGTACCTACTATTTTGTTATTAAATCGATAATATCAAAGATAGGAATTATAATTTACATTAAAAAAATTGTGGAAGACCGTATTATAATAATTTTGTATAGACTTTATTTGTCTTATCGATTTATTATTAGATTAAAATATCGGTAGATGTCGCCGGTGTGAATAAATTACCTCAAGCAATTTCAGTGTAGATGAAATTTATGGAGGAGGATGATGACGATGACGATGATGATGATGATGACGAAGAAATAGAGAAGTTGATCCTCCTCAGGTTATTTTGAAGTTAATTTGAGATCTACAATATAGGTTATAATTGTTCAAAATTGACTAATTAGACAAATGATAAAACAACATTGTTAGAATAGGCAATTAAGGAAATTAAGTTTGATAATAGATTAGAAATTATGGAATTGTATTTCAATTTTTTTTCGCTGAAAATTCATTAAATAAATACAAATTTCAAATTTGTGTTGAAAAATTGGATATAAAATAAAATAAAATGGGGTCTCTCTAATTCATAATCTCATCAAATCGAATTAAGAATTTTTAGGATGGAAACTAAAGAATTTTAGGATTGTTTTATTATTTTTTTAAATTAAGTAGTTAATCCACAATTTTTTGATTCATTGTCAGATTTAATTCAACCCAAATCGAAGGTAAATGAAAAAAAAATAAAATAAAACAACAAACAATCTAATTAGTGGGTTGAGTCTTCTGATTATGCGAAATATGATTTGAATAATTAAGGCTCAATTATAATTACTTTGTATCTAAATTAATTTTTTATTATTATTTATTTATTTTATTTATCTATTTTTATTAGGAGCAATCGGTTTTCTATTTCACAAAAAAAAAAAATTAACAAAACAAATATAATAAACAGAGAATTTTTATTTGGGATAATTTAAATATTCGAAAATTCATTGTTAGAACAATACAATAACAATAAAAATTGTAAAAAATATACGAGTATTGGGAAGTGGTATTGTAGAAATTTTCTCCTCCGTGTATGTACCAAAAAAAAAAACAAAAAAAAAACATAAATCTTGAAACAATATTTTATAGATACTTTGTTTGAGGTAATAAAGTGTTGTATAATGTACAGCAATCTTTTTGACTATCAAGTATACATGAATATAATACCAATAGCATATACAACATTATAAATAAACACAGATTCAGATGTATTATATATTTACATGTAATTTAATAACTCGTAAATGATTACTATATTTTTTAGAGAATGAAAGTCGTAAATTTAATTAACAACATCCCTACATGTATTTATTCCAACACAAACACAATACTCGAAGTTATTATTATTATTATTATTATTATAATTCATCGGTTCACTGGGAGTTTTTCATTCGGTGACGCTGCCACTACTTACACTTTCCTGACTACTTACTTGGCAAGTTTGAGCAATTATACCCGTAGCATTGGTCATCTAAGATATTCAGACAAATTGAGTACTTTCGAATGCTTTTTGGGTCCTGCTGGGCCTACACCGGTTACAGAAATTATAATCTTAACAAATTGGAGCTTTTGCAATTGCTATATGTGCTTTTCAGATCGACAGCTAAGTTTTAATAGTCAGTTACTGTCTCGTTTTCTGTCTTATTTAAGTTGGTATTGAATTGGCGAGCCATGTATGTCAAAAAAATTAGCAGTCTTGTTCTGTTTTTAGAATAAGTAATATAACGGTTCTATAGTTATAGGCGGTACCAGTACAGAAGCATATTTAGGTATTCAAACAAAGGCAAAAGTGAATATCGGTATGGTAGTGAGGTAGTAGATTTTCAATCAAACTATACTGCAGTGCCAACTGAGTGTGGATAACTTTGTCCATCTCATTAGGTCTCGATATAGTTAAATAGTATCCGTCACTATGTGTTCAATTCTTACACCCGATTGGTTGCAGACCCTGCAATTGTCTCTTGTGGGATTTATTGAGAATCTTCCCGTTTCAGCGTACAATATACCGTTTTTAAGCCAGAGAGTAAATCTTGCTTGACAATTTTGCTGTTATGAGTATTTCTGGGTACTGTCCATGGAGTACTTTGCATTTCCAGTTTTATTGATTCAGGGAGCTTATTTGTGTAGTTCAAGTTTGTCCGCGATGTATAGGCCTAGAGGTTATGTTGTGTTTGGCAATATTCTTGCGTAAAGGATAATGCATGGAAATAATCCTGCATTCTGAATTCTAAATTCCTAAGCATATTGAAAATGTTTAGTAATCCTTTTCCGCACTCATGGCATTCTAAATACAATCTTCCAATAGCAATACTCTAAATCTAGTTAGCATGCTTCTAGTCAGTCTGTCTAATTGGGTTATAGATAGGGTTTGTAGTATTTTAAGATTCCAAACGAGTATGTCAAGACCAGAACAACAAATTAATTTTTTGAAAGACAGTTTAGAATTCAAAAGCTCAACAAATCTGGGTTGGTATTATTCATTGGATTCTGTTCAATCGGATGCCCAGGAACTTAAAAGTTTCTTCTCCGGATATTTGGTGAAAGACTCAGATTTGTTTGGGTCTGTCTGTATTTTCCTTTTTCTTATAGATACAGTTCAGTGCATTTTTTGGATTTTGATTAACATGTTAATATTTTGACTGAAAGCTCTGACAAAAGTGAGAGCCTTCTTATCCGAGAGTTCTCACTCTGCAGATCTAATCAGTAACCGATGTCAGATTAGATAAGCAAGTATGATAATGACTTCATCGACAGGCAAACGGGCAATGGAGACAATTTTAATCAATAAGCGAAAAAATCGAAATTATCAATCTCGTCGAAGGAAATTCTCCAAGTGATCATCATCTTACCGTATAGTTTGAAATCAGTAAAACATAAGCTATACCAATATTTTGAGAAATCATGCTCGGACAAGAAATTTCAACTTTACTATAATGACAATGCCCAGTAGTTCTGGGATATAACTCTTGTGCGGATACCGCTCTTGAACGGGCACTTCTCGTTTCAACGATGTTACTCAACCAAGAAATATTTAACCGTATGATCCACTTAATAATAAGTGAATCTTTATTTTGATGAACGAAAAATACATCATTTGAATTATTTTATTAATACACCCTATGCTGTTCTTTCTTCGTTTTTGTTCTTTAAGAAAATATTCGATTTTCCCTTCATTTACTTAAAATATAAAGTCATTTTGATAAATTTATAAATATTTTATGTATGTTTATAGATGGTAAAATAGAAACATGATAAAAATAAAAGAAGCTCTTTAAAAATTTATGAGATATGTTTTTGTATTTTTAAAAATTTATGTTTATGAATTGTGTCAAGCAAATTTCATTAAACTTATCAAAAATATATAAATAATTATTAGTAAAACGATTGGAAATATAACGATTTTTCTCTACTCCCATGTCAGAATGGCATTACTCTATATTCAAAACTTGTACTGGAATATGTGCTCATTGCGATACAAATGTTTCATTCCACAACTGGTAAATTAACCAATAACAGCTCAATATTTTAATAGTAACCGTAACAACGCACTAATAATAATTAAAACAAAATAGCAAAGGTGAATTTATATATGTTGATTAAATGACATAGATAATAATAATAATAATAATAATAATAATAATAAATAAATAAATAAATTTCGTGCAAATACAGAATTTTATTGTTAAATTGCATTTGGTCGTAGAGAAAACAGTGTATATGCAACTTGATAAAATGGCCATTGATTCACTAATATGATTCCAACACTCGCTACGCTCGTTTCGGAACCTTCATACTCGTGAATTGATGGCTGTCATTTTAATCTCGTTGCATAATATACTATTCTCTCGATTTCATTGAAGGTATTATAATAGTCAACGAGTGGAATCGCTGGCATAAACCAAATTCGATTTGACATTTATTTGTGTCAAACAAAAATATAGAAAAGTGCTGTTGAATCAGAAATTTCTATCGTTTAATATTTTTCGATCAATATATCGAATGAATTATATGATCGACGGAGATTGGTGAAATTATTATTATTATTAGTATCATTACATGAGAGAATATACCAAACAAAAATCAAGATTTTTATTATTATTATTTGGCCTCTAGCTTCAACTGTATTAGTCGTCACATTTCCAAGATATAATAATATCTAGTAGAGAACAGCTTTACAGACTCATTAAAACAATAAAACCATTCCACAGTCACCTCATCTGAAAACCGCCGCCGGTTATGGCGACAACGGTGGTTTAATATTGAATGGCTGAAGGGTGTGAGTTTTTTGGTGGAGGCGACGAAACTGACGTCACTATTTCATAACACAATAGGTACTGTTTAATAGTTGACAATATAAAATATTGTATCCAACAAAAAAATATCCAACTTTAAAAATAATTATTTCGGCTTTGATATAGTTTAGAAGTTAAAACGATTTGTCCACAATTTGCTATTTTCTTTTCCTTCTTTTAAGTGTAAAATATAATCATTTACAATGAACGATATAATATAAATAAGGGGGGATTGAGTTTGATCTTTGTTGTTTTTCTTTCTTTAGTTACATGTTGTTGGAGCTGACGAAGGGTTGTGAATTGAAAATAACAAACAGTTCAAATAAAGAGACAAGAAATTTTCAATGTATGAGACAATAGAAAAAAGAAAAATCAATTATTTTCCATGCTTAAAAATTTGTACTTTCAATAATAATAATAATAATGATAAGAAGACAAATTATTGTTGGAGTTTTGTCCCTTTGTGTTTTGTCTATGTATTTGTTTTTTATTTCTTCTCCCCTCTATTGTTTGCAATTAGTGTTTCAAGTTAAAATTGAGGAGGTGCATTTGTTTTTTCGTTTTTGTTTAATTCTACCCAATTCAAGCCATTATAAACACAACATTAATTATCAATTTTTGTTGGCAGTTCAAGATAGAGAGAGAGAGAGAGAGGCGCCTTTCTTCTATAGTTGCTATTGTTTCGACGGCGGGTATTTTTAATTGAGATTATTGCACTATCACCACAACCACCACCACACCACCCATAACCCATCGTTATTCAAATGAACATTATATTTCCGTACAAATAAATGCCACTCCCTATTTTTGAAAGTATGCATAATTATTACAGTTATTGTCTCTAGGATTAGTCATTTATTCTCAATCTTTTATGAAAAAAATTGGATATAACTGAATTTTTCGTAGTTGAAATTACGTGTAACATTGAATTGGTCCACGTCAACATCAATTTCTCTATATGTGAGTTGAATACAAAACATGATAGGGGGTATTTTCATTAAATGTTTTAGGTGATGAAGAGCACAAGTTGGAAAATGGTCAGGACTTGTGCCCGTTATTATTACGTTCTGTCGTGTGCAGTCGGCCGCGACATTTGCTAACTTAATTTAAGAGACGTTGACTGCAACCAACATACCTTTAGCTTATTGCTATTCTACTCTCTGAATTCGACCGAAAATACCGTTTTGCTTATAAAATTTATTTGAAATTAATTAATGCTCTCTCTCTCTATATCGCCTGAATAATAACAAAAACGTCAATTTTTTTCTCGCATCCCCTTTGAGATTCTGATTTTTCATAGTCTATCTAACCGCAATATGATTTAGTAGCTATGGTATACCAAAATTGTTACAGATAAGGACTTGGATCATAGTAGGCTTGACCTAAAACTGCAGAGGTGAAAAAATAATAGCTATACATTTTTTTATTTTTATTTTTTTCTGGAACGAAGGGTAGATAAAATATCCCAACTGTGTTAGTATACTATTGGCCTATAACTTATTTATCTTTATAATAAATTTCCGTAAATTTCCAAATTTTATAGTTAATATTGTTTTTTTTCTTCTGGTATTTTTATTTTTTTAATGCATTTTTTTTTATTAAATAATAGCAAATAGTAATAATGATAATATCGGGTATAGATGTGATAAAGGGATTTGTTAGTCGTTGGTTACTAAGCAACGAAATTTGCATTCAGTTCATTACACAGGTAAATTAAACTGGAGTCAAGATCACCTGGGGAGATTGAGCCTGAAGCGATTACTATATTAGAACAATTACATATAAATATAGTATGTATAGAAGGGTTGATAGGTAGAATTCCGATTGACGTTGAATTCGAGCTTTCATTATCAATTATAACCTTGTTTGTTTTCCTATAGTGGCTTGTTACCATATACATAATAGTATTCCAGTTCAATACTCATCTCCAATATAATTTCTCTACTTCAAATCGACAATTTACTAAAAATGTTGCTTGTACATTTATAAGTAGATTAGAAACAATCGATGATAAATACGATACTTTTTGTAACGTTGTTTGAGAAAACAAGTGCATGATTAACAAGGTGGATTATAAAAAACACCCCAAGCCAGAAATTTGTTATTTCTAAAGATATAAGTATATGACAATACTTCTTAGAACAAAGTTAAACAGTTTACTGTTATCTATTTTTGCCCAATTTTTTGAATGAAATATCCTATATATTTTATTATTTTCGGAAACCTTGCTGTATATTATGGGTGTTTTTACGCATCAAATCCTGAACCTGTTCAGAATGGATCTATACGCATGGTGCAATATGAAAACTAGTAACAAACTAATCCGATAATAATATAGATATCCACGAACAGAGAAATAGAACTGTGAGATTATGTATAGTTCTGAACGAATTTTATTCGCTCGAAAACTACACTTGATCAAAAAATTAATTACAAATGTTGAGAGAAGCAAAAAATTCATTTATTTTATATAAGACTAGCAAACGACTGAATTCGATTTTTCACATGTGAAAAATCGAATTCAGTCTGCAGATATTGCTCAAACAATCCACCATTCTGTTGAATACAATAATCATGCCTTATTCAATAACTATATATATGCTTTTTGTAACATTCAGTTTATAGTCTGGTGGTATTTCCTCACAACGTTGATTATTCGCTGCCTCAAAATTTCCTCGTTTCAGAGAGATGAGAAATAAACAAGATCTTATGATACGTATCTATTCCAATAACCAAAAATCTAGGGATGTTAGGTCGGGCAATCGTGCAAGCTATCAAATAGGTTCGTTTGTTCCGATCCACTCTAGATCAATTTCGGCGTCCATCCTAGCACTATGAGGCGTATCCCCAAAATAGTCGACATTACTTCATATTACTGTTTTCCACTGTTCACTTTGATGATTTTATTAATTGACAAATATGTCGAATAGAGCTTTCTGAAAGATAAAGTATTCTAAAATAATGAAATATACAGTAGATTATACTGTTTGAACAACTGAAGTCGATGATCTGGTTAAACAGGAAAAAGAATTTATTGAGCATCTATCTTAGAAAATAGATGACAATAAATTGCTTCATTTGGTTCTAATAATCCTTAGAAATAACGGAATTATGACTTGGCGAGTTTTTCATAATCCAGCCTGTATGAAGCAATTCGTACCGTAAACTGTTAAAATACAGTCTCGAGATGTTGATGACGATTAGGACACGATTCCAATACGACAATTATAGCGTTTATTTTCGATGACATAAACAAATAACTATCAATTATAAATCTAGATATGTATACAAATGTATCTTTCAATGATTTAAATTTGATGATGGACATGTCGTCTGGCTACAGTCAGTATTCATGTTAAACATCATTAAACAATATAATTACATACAATATCTATATATGTATATAGTCATATAGTAGTAATGGAAGATGGAAGGCACACAAAAAAAACCACAACACCATTGCATACCTAACAAAACCCATCTAATCCATTAAACTAAACTGACAGACAAGTTGAAATTCAACTATCTCTCAAAATAAACTCAACATTAATCATTGCAAATAATTTCTCAAAGGTATAATTTGTAAATATAATAGTAATTTATAATCGTTCACATTTAACTTAACTTAATTTATTATTAGTTAAATACAAATTTCGTAAATTTGATTTTATATTTTGCACAAAAATCAAATAGTATATAGTTTATGGAATTTTTACGAATCTTTTTATCAGTATTAGAGATCTACAATTATAGATTGGGTGTATTATACAATATATATAGAGAAAAAAAGATAGATAGATAGATGGATAGATAAAGAGAGTAATATTGTTAGCAATCGATGCACAAATAAGAAAGTCTGGAAAAGTGAACGATGTTTATCTAGATAAAACAATGCAGTAAATCCGAATATCTGTATTTTATATCAGTCATATGCGCGCGCGAAAGCGTTGATCGGTTGATAAGACAAAATCGAGCATTCGAATCTCCTGGGGTTGGTGTGTTATCATCTAAATATTCTTCAGACAAAAGCTTAGAGCATATAGAAATAGAAAAAGAGAGAGACACTGTGTCTTAGAAACGATCGAGTTTTAAGTGTTTTTTTTTTTTTTGATTCGAGGATAGTAGTTTTTAAGACAAAAAAAAACAACCGAATTGGAGCATATATAGATATAGATAAATTGAAGGCAAGTTTATGAAGGTACCTTCCTTGAAGGAAAACTATAACATGTACGATAACCGTAACCACTATTTAGATCCTAAGGGAGTATAGACGACCTGAAGCGGTTGGTCGTTTCTAGAAAGACAAACGAAAACAAAAGAGATAACAACATATATAAGGTGATGCTGTATATATGTTGTCGAATCAGAAATCTCTACAATTGTTCCAAATAATAGTTGTAGCGTTATAAAATGGAGTTGGACTATAAGATGGTAGTAGTAGTGGGTTGATACCATCGATATGGCTCGTGGTTCTATTGTCAACTATGTCCATTTTCTATAGAGGAAAACAATTCTATACGACAATCACCTTCTTGTATACAATCCCTATGGGTTAGCTGATGGACTTCCTGACCGGATGTTAAGGAAGTTAGTCGTGTATCCTTTCCGCACCACTATGTCTATATAAGAATTGATCCTTCTTCATTTCGCAATAACAAAATAAATTTATTACTAATGTGGGAATTAAAACTTAATACAATATAATATAATCATAAATTTCAACAAAAAATTAAGAAACTTTACCGGACATCGAATAACTAAATCGAAACAAAAACTTTTAGAGAAAGTCGACACAATTTTCGACCTTAAAAAATAAACTGTTAATCATTCTATCATTTATTTTTTATATGATGACGAATTATTGTTGAATGCACAAGGGAAAACTACTGAACAAGAAGAGAAAAGAAAAGATTTATGAAAAATATTCTTTGCGATAGATTTTTCATTGGAAATTTAATAATAGTAATTGTAAGATTTTTAATGTCAAAACAGTATAAGTACATTAATTCGAGATTCTTAATTGGTTTAGGTTTCATCATCATCACCATCAGTTTGATCGTGGGGGGAAAATGGGAATTGGTTGAAATTGCGCGACTGTCAAAAATAGAGAAAAACTCTTTAATTGAGTTGGAATGGGTGGCCGTTATCATTAGTAAACGAATTACATTGGGTGCCAGAGCAAATGAGGAAAGAATAACCCTTCTTGAAGTTTGAATCGAGTAAATGTTGGTGGTGTTGGTTGAAATCTATGGAGAGATGTCGTATTTCTTGACTTGAAAAATGAAAAAGAATCAAAACGAAAAGGGAAAAAAAAACTAAACCCAATTTCAAGTCAACTGTATTACTTATGCTAGGAGGCAATTAATTTGTCCAAGGATTATCCATGCTTTACCTCTCTTGCAAAATGTCTGCGGTAACTCTCTGACTTCTTTTAATTAAGTTTAATTAACGTTACCAAAGTCCGACATTGCGCGTGCTACTAAAACTCCTCTAACTAACTCTCTCAACAGAGGGGTGGGTTTTGAAGCAAGAGATGCCTGATCTATGATGATCTTATTACTTTAAGGGCGAAAGACAGGGTGGGCTGGGGTGGTATGGTTATTCACATTGGTCGTCCCCTTCAACTCTGGAAACTTAAAGGGTAAGTGGTTTGGATATAAAATGGAATATTTCGCGGCTTGTGCCTATAGAAGAAGACAGAAAAAAAACAAAAAAGTTTATTTCCACGAGATTAAATTGTGATTGTTTCAAAATAGATTTAGAATTCAATGAATCAATTAATGAATTAATTATTTAAGAGAAAACAACAACAACAACGACAACAAATTGAAATGGTAATTATTATCATTCTCGCAATCTCAACAACTATCCACTAATCATGCAAACCATGTAATCGACGGACAACTTGGAAAATTAGTAATTTCCCCTTTGCCGGTGCATATATAGGGTTGATAACCAATTTTACTTTATATAGACATGCACTCATTTACATGAATAATTAAAGACGATGCAAATATCTTACAGAGTAGAATAGAGG